>JAECUM010032983.1:0-13965 GCA_016617855.1 Megalonaias nervosa | reverse complement strand
AGTAAAATTCAACAAATAATATATTTTCTTAGAGTACAAAGTGAAATTTAAAAGGAACGTACACTAATGTGAGTTAAATCCGAAATAATCCTAAAAATTCTATTACAAGTCAAAAAGTAATGAATGTTCCGAATTAAATCTAGGTGTGAATGTGATGATGTACCCATAGCTTTGAATGAGCTGATGTGCCAACAGTTTTGATGTATCACAATGATATGATCCAGACTATCTTTGAATGAATTCAGAATAATCTCAGATAGTGTTTTAGTCCAAACAAGCAATGAGTACCTTGTAATTCTAATGAATAACTTCAGTAAGAGACTTCTCTGAAGTTATATCTCAATATAAATGCAAACGATTCCAGGCTGATATTAAAAGCAGGAATAAATAATAGTATACTTCTTTTCCCTTATATATAGACTGTCAGGTAATTTGTGACACAACAAAATGCCCTGGACCCAGGTCATTTCCAATGGAAATGTCGGTCAAATTCGTAACATGGGCAGTTACGTTTACTCACATTTTAGCAAAGAAACATGGCAGAGATTGGGTAGAACACACAAATTTCCAAGGGCAAGACTAAGGCCTTGAACTCAAATCCAAGTAAATATGCTGCTTTCAAATGATCATTACTTTAATGTACAATCTATAATCAAGGGAAAAGTTAGATGCATAATATGTTGTTTACAAATTTACCGTTACAATCTACAGTCATGGACAAAAATTAAACACACAATATAGATATAGATATGTATGTATGTACGTATGTATGTATGTATGTATGTATGTATGTATGTATGTATGTATGTATGTGTGTGTGTGTGTGTATGTATGTATGTATGTATGTATGTATGATGTATGTATTCAGCGATCACTTTGGTCAAAGTTGAAACAAACTGACTTATGAATGATGGCTTCACGTGTCACACTTTTGTCATAACAGATTGCATGATCCATTTTACATCCATGTGTTAGAAATCAAACGAATTAGATACTTGATCATTGGAAATCTCAACAGAATCTCCACATCTAACAGATGTCAATAGCACACCAACTAAAGAACACCTCTCAGGGTCTCTTCTTTTCTCACAATCACTGGTGTCCATTTTACGTATAAAAATGGGAAGACAAAGCAAACAACAAACGAGACACTGATTTACCAAAGTCAAATTTCATCAGCCACGCTTAACAGAATGCCAGGAGAAATCATATACTCCAAGAAATATATATCTGAAACTATCATTCTGCAGTTAAATGTAGTCTATCGGTGGAGTGAGGCAAAACATGTGTCCTCTCTGTGTCCTCTCTACGGATCATATTAATATATCAGCATAATATTGATAACAAATTGCAACATAAACTCAAGACAAACCAAATAAAAGAAACATGAATACAGAAACTACTTTCTTGCCTCAAAACTACCATTTCTGAGTCTGCAGCATAGTCAAAACGTGCTGTCTGTAGCACACTGATTTCAACCGTTGCATGCTTTAGTACCTACGTGTGTTGAAAGTACTGCCTGTCTTAGCTGTTTTGAAGACGCAAAACGCTGAAGTGATTTCAGTATAAAATCACGTGATATATGGCAACAGTCACGTGATGAAAGGTAGAACATTCCGGGTCAGAAGCGAGGTTTTGCCAATGGTTTGACGAGAAATTATGATCTCGATGGTGGTGTTTTCCTGTCCAACACTGAGGAATATTGAATGATTATTTAAGTCACATTTTTGAATATAATATAAGGGTCAAACTCATAACGGCTTATTGTGAATACTTAAGTCGCATTTTTGAACATAATATAAAATGTCAAAGTCATAACAGCTTATTGTGAATACTAATACAACTTTAAATCAACAAAGAATCCACCGAAAATTTCCTTGCCAAATAGTAGAGGGTAATAAGTTTCATTTACACTAAAATGTTTCGCTGCAGGGGACGATTCTTGTCTAAATCAAGTGTATGTCGATAATTTTTACATTGTAAATCCATTTGTTTTGTTCTAAGTTAATTCCACTCCCGACTGTGAAGCATGTGCTTGAAATATAATGGAAACCACCAATCCATCGATAAGCCCTGATTTACGCCCCGTCAAGCAATGAGTAAGCAAGTTTAGAGAATTTTCGTATGAAGTTCGTAAATTAATTGAAAGCGTTATCTTAAACGTGCAGTGAGAAATTTGATAAAGAATTCAACTGGGACCCTCGAAAATATGCGTATATATTCTGTTTTCTCTCGAGGCCCTCGAAAAATGGGTGTATGTATTCCCCGTTCTTTTTTATTATTTCAAAAAGAATACATATTGATATTTGTTCATTTGTTCAGTAAAAATAAAATCCAACATTTTCCAAAATGTTTGTAACTTTTGCAATTTGTACCACTGCTTCTATAGACGAGTTTCAGATTTTCTTTGTTTTCTAAAAATACGTTCACTTTTGTCTTATATCTCAAAACCGTTGGGGGGGGGGGGCTCTCTGTCCATGCTCAAAGGAAGGCAACGCACGTGTCATAAATCTACCGAATATGTCCCCGTTGAGTATTAAATTTCTTCAAATAACAGAGCGGTTACATGCACGTTTTAAATTTAAAGGCCTTATTTGTTAATGTGTTTGACAGGATACGCTACAGTTTAAAACAGATTGTTTGACTTTCGCTGTCATGCGATATATTTTTGCATAATGGTCACACGTACTGAATCTGCATCTTGAAATAAGTTAAAATCTACACTAGCTTATAAGTCAAGCCCAGCTACAAATAATATAGACACTTATCTGCCGTCGCATAATGTGATGACATGACAGATCAGGGTCTATGTTGTTTTTTCAATTGATTACTCCTAATACTCAACATAGACCCAGATCTGCCGACTGTAGATCTACTTTTGTGCAGTCTGCAGTTGGGTTTAACTTACAAGTGAGCGTATACGCATATTATACCCTGCAAACAGTAGCCCTTAGATTGATACTGTACTCCGTAAACACTAGCTCTCAAAATGATACTGTACTCCGCAAATATTAGTCCTTAGAGTAATGACGTACTCCACAAATATTCGTCCTTAGATTAATACTGTTCTCCGTCAATTTTAGTCCTTAGATTGATACGTTACTCAGCAATGTTTAGTCGTTATAGTGATGATGTACCCCACAAACGTTAGCCCTCAGATTGATAAAAGGTACGAAAATACACTTTCTTTGTGTTTGGAACAAACAACAGAATTTAATGTAAAATAACTTTAATTTTAAGACTCCATCCAAAGCTTTTTTTTTCAGCCGTAAGGTAAATTTTGTATTAAATGAATTATTTATAATATAACCAACTATGTACGTATGTATGTATGTATGTATGTATGTATGTATGTATGTATGTATGTATGTATGTATGTATGTGTGTATGTATGTATGTATGTATGTATGTATGTATGTATGTATGTATGTATGTGTGCATGTATGTGTGTATGTATGTAATTTTGTATGTATGTATGTAGGTAGGTAGGTAGGTAGGTAGGTAGGTAGGTATGAACACACAGATATATCGGAGATTTTGAAACTTTATGTTGGTGTTTGATGATGTGTACAAATCAATAACAGTGCGACATAAATGAGACGGTTCTAAAGTGTTGATATCACTAAAAGAAAACAAAATGAAAAGAGAAAGCAAGTCGCGTTAAGAATCGCAAAGTTAGCAACTGACACGTCCAAATCGTTTAAAATTTAATTGATATCAGTGTGGTAAATAATTGGATCTTTGAATCTCGGATCTGTATAATAGATAGAGTTAACTTCGGATGTAACGAAGCACATGGGACCCTAAAAATGATCCTTTATATAATAATTCTAAGATATGGCAGGAAAATATTACGTACAACATAACATCTGATATATCGTTTTATCCATTTTTTTCATAAATGGAGTTTACTGTGGATATATAAAAACAACAGAGAAAGAAATACAGGCAAACAAGACGGTAGTTGGAATATAGACATACAGAGAGGTACACAGACAGACAGGGGAACAAACATGCAGACAATGAAATAGGCGGATAGATATTATTCATGAACCTCTGATACCTATACCTGTACAGACAAACAGACAGATAGATAGACAGACGGAGGGACGGGTGGGTAGATAGATAGATAGGAAGATAGATCGGCATGTTAGTTGTCTAAAGAGACATATACGTACAGATAAACATGAAGACAGACAAACACATGGACGGACATACAAGATATAAGACACAGCTGTATATATGACTATCTATAGTGAAACGTCCCTGAATGGGCACCATCTACATCAAACAATTTCGTAGTCTTATAGTGTTGATTAGTATAAGGAGGTTCGAACATCATTGGCACGGTTCCATGAGCTCCAACATATTTTGTCAGTGTGCATGGAATGTTCTCTACAAATGACACACCCAAAGCACACAGTGCAAAAACAGTGTAAACTAGACTTGACGCTATCGAGACACGCAGATCCCATTATCTAAGACGAACACTCACGAAAACACACACACACACACACACACACACACACACACACACACACACACACAAAACAACATTAAACATAGAAAAAGACAGTAATATAACAAAATGCAACATAATACTATTATAAACATATCCAGACCGGGTCAGTATTAGCTGTGGTGAGGAAGGCTCTACTACTTTCTCGTCCCAGAGACGAGATGCAGATTCGCACCATTAGAATAAATCTGTGTGAATGTTCTACCTTTTACAAATTCCGAGGTTAAACAATGCTTAACAGCCATTGTGGGTCAGTTATTAATTACCTTTACCTCTTTCGCATACTTCTTATCAGTGTAGGGCATGTCGCAAAAAGATGCAGACTTTGTTTTGCACATAACTCGCCGCAAACTTGATGCTAAATTGGGTCCAAATCATACGAAAAACCTATAAAGTTGGGAATGAAGACACGGGGATTATTTTATTTTAAATGCATGGCCTCTTACATGGGTATAATGTCTGCATTGTAAATCAAGAAATTGCTGTTTAGCACCCATCCCTCGGTTTCATAACGTTTTTCTAGTTTATAGTGTCACGTTTCGGTTATCTTGGGCGTCATTTTAATTTGGAGAAATGTTCCTTTTCTACCAGCTATGTATGAGTTAAGACCAGTGATAGATTAAAAGCCGCAGAATGTCAAAATGATTTAAGATTGCGCAGTTTTACTTATATATATATATATATATATATATATATATATATATAACTATATAACATATATATATATATATATATATATATATATATATATATATATATATATATAATCACGTCAAAGCGAAGAAACCAACGTATGTTTCACAAAGTATGAAATTACCTTGCACAAGACAAATGTTACAAACGTGCATTTCGAAATATGTAAGTGTCACCACCGATTCCCACCAACTTTCATACAGCGCATGCCATTGCAATATATTTATAAAGCACATAATTTCAAGAAAACAGGTGATAAATCATAATTGAATTGGTATGATGACGTTATAATCTTTATTCTTTTGACCAATCAGAAATCTTCTCTTGGAAATGCGTTCTCGAGTAGTTCCCTAAAAATTTAGATTTGACTGAAATGGATTACTTCAAATGAAAGTTGCCGAAAAATTCGGAGACGTTAGAAGTGTTTTCTTTCATATGTACGTCTACGACATTTTCTCACGAAATGTAATTACATACTAACATAATTATCTGCAGGTGTCTCGCTTTGGCATCAATGTATCAGCTAAGTTGCACAGTATTGAGAATACCGCTGAACTTGACCATACGAAAATTCACAAAATTGTGGACTTTTTACGCTCTGAACTTCTAACTTTTGTGATAGTTCGTTGAAAATCAGAATTTCTCTACATTAAAATGGAAGAGCTTACTGAAAGTGTCAGTGTAAATGTCAAAACCGTTAAGAAACAGGACACTTGGTGTGGAACTTTAAAATTTCGAGTTACTATCTTTCAGTTAGTATGAGAATAGGTGTCTGAGATTTCCGTTACCGATCTGAGTCACCACCTTCTTTGTTCCATAACTTTACCCATTTTACACTCACGAGTGAAGCGAATGTATTTATGTGGACGCTAGCGCATCGCCCGCCACTTAGGCGAAAACGAATTATGCGATCTCCCAGTAAATAAATATATACGATCTATTGTGTCAAGCCTTGAATAGATTGCAAAGTTTTCCTTTTCATCCCAGCGGGCGCCTCCCGCGCGAGAAAACATCGCGGATCCTCAGCGAGATCTACACTTTCCAACTATTTACGTTTTACTCCCGCAAGTCACATTCCTGTTTTGTTTCTGCTCGCTGATATCTGTTCGTATCTGTGCACGAGTCGTTGAAAGTTTTACATTCCCGCCAACGCCATTTCAAACTCGGTTGTATTAATGGTTTTATCTTCGAGAGCTACCCACTACAGCTTGGTAATTGCGCTACCGCGAGAATTTCTGAATAAACGCGTACTCGTCGATGCAGTCGTAACGAAATTAGTTTACCAGCGCCGCCGACATGCTGGCAAAATAGCTCTAAGAACAAATTCGTGTGTGTATAGTGTATAATTGTTGCGGTAGTTGAAATTCCAGCAATATCTTGACTAAGAGTGGTTGCGGCGTCTACGCCCGCACACGTGAGCTTGTATTTTAGGAGTATAACGGTGATTTCATATCGGAGATGTTGATGATTCTTTTCGCGTCGATAACTTTGTGGGTTCATCACAGTTCTTTTATTAATAATGTTATCGCGTGGTACAAATGTTCGACAGGCTGGCCTTGTCCAGGCTGCAACACTCACACGCATTTCTAACCAATTGCCTTTCTTCACTTTTACATGCTATGCCATCATAGAAAATGTCTACCTGGCGAATATTTGAGCGAATATGCTGGCCTGGTAACATTGCTCTGAAGCAGATATTCTTCGGCAAGTCGAACAAAATTCCTGCAGATGTTAGCATCCATTGTATGCCGTCAAATACCCATCAGTATATTCAACATCATAGTAATCATGACGCTGTTCAGGTTCCATCACGCGTATATAATGATAAATCGTAAGCACAAACGCCAAAGACGGTGAAGTGTCTGCCTTGAAAGATGTAGAGTTCTTGGAACTGAATTTTATCTCTTGCGGCCACCGACACCGGCATCGTATATGTGTAAAATATTAGAACCCGGTTGTCTGGGAAACTACTTATTTTTATTGCTTCACCAGACTGGAGTTTTTAAATATTGCTATTGAACTCCATCCGCCATAAAACCGGAATGGGTGAACAAATACAATTCAGAGTCACATGCCTTTAATATGTGAGATTTATATTTATCGAATCCACCCACATGGAACACAAGTCGATCACTTAATTTGCTGACAATGTTTGTCTGTCCTTCACTCGTCAGCATTTCTAGGTATGATACAAATGAAGCTACAGTGCGGTTTGGTGAGAGTAGGGCTGATATCACCTGGGCGGGTTCTATTGTTTCATCCCAGCATTGGCAACATCAACGAAGTGTTTGATAAAACAATGTACACGCTAGAGTCTCTGATTCCGTCATTCTCAGTGATTTCGACCAGGTGTGTCTTGGCGGCCTCTTGCGGTTTCAGAAACGCTCGTATGCCCATCTACTACGCTTGTCGTTTTTCGTTTTTGTCTTGAAAACTGGTAAGTTCGTTTGGGTCTACACCAGCTATAATCCGGTTAACTCGATCAAATCCGCTTTGGTACCAAATCTTGTCATATTAGCATCAGTGCCGTTTCAGGTTGTTGCGCTTGCGTGTCCATACAAGTCAACATACATTTTGCATATTACAGGTGTATCTTCTAAGTGGCAATGCAGGTCAACAATTCCTGGTGGTGTTGTTGAACGCTCGAGTGCACGCAATACTTCAACTCTCGTCATTGGGTGCCCAGGGTTAAATAATCAATAACTTCATGTGATGGTACTCGCAGGTAAGAGTCAAAATACAAACGATATTTGGGTGTCTCCGGAGCAGAAACAAAATGGGGATATGATTTACGAATCAATGAGTTCCAAGTTCTGTTGACGAACCAAAGTTGACAATGCCGGTGTCCCAAGTGCAGCGAATCATCGCATGAGAGAATCTAACTCTTCCCACATAAAGACACGTCAGAAGTGCTTGATTGGTTTTATCATCGTAAGCAAATCAAAACTGGTCAATGGACGCACGTGAAACTTCGTTTTTGTGGTCGTCTGCCACTACGTTTACGTCCTGCAATCTGATCTGGCAAGCGTTCAATCGTAGATTTGATCAGCGGTATATAGCGACAGCAGCGTGTCTCTAACACGTTCATATACATCTATGTAATCGCGAAGAAGCTGTAGTTGTTCACAAGGACACTTGTGGCATCGATCTGCCGCCTCTGCTATGGCATCGGACTTTGTCATTTTATAACATCACATGGTCGTTAGATAGATTTTTACAAACCTACACGATACCCTCCCCCGCCCTAAAGCCAGTTAAGTCAGTTGTGAGAAAACTATATGGGTCCCGCGTGATCCACACAAACATATTCCGAAATAACTCAAACTCGGGGACTTGAACTTACTTGACAACCTCAGAGGCGATCGTAGGTGTTTTTCATCAGCATCCACGCGTAAAGTTTTCGGTCACCTGGCCCGTAAAAGAAATTTTGATACGCAGTTGTGCTACTGTTGTACAAAGCAGTTTCAGGGTCAGATGTGGATCATCCAGGAAAAGTCCTAATAGCGCAAATAAGTCTTCTTGAGTTTCTTGGTATCCTTATTCCACGTTTTTGCGCAAATCTTTTGAGCTGTTTCACAGTTTGCCTTGCAACCGTCTGTGGTTCATATTGGGGAAGTTGCCTCACAACCGGTCGTCGTTCGTCCACGAGTCCTAAAAACGCAAGTAAATCTGCTTTTAAACACATCTTGGTATTTTTTATTTTACAGTCTCGCTCAAATTGTTTGACCTGGTTCACTGCAAGTATTTTTATAACAATAAATGTTTGTCTAATTCGGCAACGAAGTATTTATAAAATTATTTTACTTTATCAGGTCATGAAGCTTTTGTAAAATTATTTATAATTTATCTGGATCGGAAACAACAATTGTGTTCGGGCGAAAAACAATTATTTTCTAACCCAATGGTTCGTTGAGTATTATATTTCTTTGAATGCAATGACTCTCTCCGAAATAACCATGGAGATGGTATCCATGCACACATGGACACATGGTCACGGCATGGTATGGCAATTCTGTATCTCAGAGTTAGTAATTGGCACGTTCGCGAACAATAATTCGATTAACTTTCACAATAAATGATAACTAAGTTTAGCCAGGGAATTTAGACAGAAACATCTTTAAGTTTTTTTTGAGAATCAGGCTCGCGAACACTATCGATTTTTTAGATTGTTATTCCCACGAAGCCCGTTAACTGATACGCCAGGCTGGTCCGTTGATAGGATTTGAACTTGCACCTTTTCGGTCGTTAGTTCAACACGCTAATCGTTTAACCAACGCGGTTAACATTTGCTTACATTGGGTGTCTGTGGTGTTTTAGTAGAGCGTATGTAGTGTGGAGTCTAAGTATCCTGTGTTGAGTAAAGTGATGACAGTGACGAGTAACTGTTGCAACTCACTTGTCCCAAGGACGAACGAATATATGTGATAGTAGTATCAAGTAGAGTTTCATAATTTGTGTGTGTGTGTGTGTGTGTGTGTGTGTGTGTGTGTGTGTGAGCAGACGTGTGTCTTTCCAGAGGTGAAGTGCATCGGATAAGACCGTCATTTGCCACATGCATTGTATTTCTAAGAACAGTTTTTCATCGGCCTTCAAACCAGTTATGTGCGACATCTAATGTATGCGAACAATACTTCCATTACACACAGAGTGATGTAAAGTTTTGTCAATTCAACGCTTTCTTTTGCGTTTATTTTGTCTTATTAGTCTCCGTTATATAATTGTTTTCGACACGCACACACACAAACACACACACTGATACATGTACTCAATAAACCTAATGTGGGATGACGCACCACAAGGAGCACACGCACCTATTGGAATCTAACAACATGGACATGCGGGAGATTAGATAATAAGGCATTAGTTACAAATCGACCGGGGTCAAGCAGAAATGAGGTGCAACTTTAGACACATGCAGCGACAGGTAATGTAAAATGTGACAGCATAATCCAAACGATTGGAAAGTTACCTTCTTCCTTAGACCATGATATTTACGCTTTCTTTCGACTGATCTGCCGCAACTGTGTTGTCACTAGATAATACCACATGACCGGACGAGAAGTTCCGTTGAGAAGAAGGAAATATCAATATAGTAGACAGAAAAGTCTCCTTTGGGAAGTGCGTGAAGCTAGATACATGCTGCTTGATATATGTTTTGTACGAAAAAAAGTTACAGCATGCGTTTTAATGATGCCTGAAAATGTTTCGTACCAAAGAAAATTAGAGCACGTGTGTTAATGTCCGTGAAATGTGCGAACGACAGTTACAGCACGCGTTTAAATGTCTGTACAATGTACAAAAGAAAGTTACGGCACTTGTTTTAATATATGTACATTTATATGCAAATGCAGCCTACTCATATTTCTTGTTTGTAAAATGATGTGAAATTTTTTTTTCAAGCGAAGATGGTACGAAGGAAATGTTTAATAGTTGCTCGAACTAGAAATTCGTTAAAATAATTAGTTACTTGGGATTTGTACGTATGCATAAATTAATTCTTGGGCTGATTTGTACGTATGTATCTGCGCATGTATTCTTTCTCATGTCTTATACTCATGTTTCAATGTTCACTGTGGTAGTCTTTTAATCTTTGTTCTTAAAATTATATTCGACTCACTCATGAAATGTATATCTATACAACAAATAACAACAAAACAACAACAACAACGATACTTTGTTTATGGGTATTTTTTGAACATAGAAACTTTTACCATTTCCTTCTGCGCATATCAGTTGTAGCCGATAAAAAAAAAATATAGTTGTATCTTTGTATATAATGCTTCCAGAATATATGACTTAAGAAGGCCGCAGCAGCTAGTCAATCTTTTTCATGCATAATTTACACAAAATAAATTTTTGTGGGCTAATTATCTTTCAAAAAGTTTTGGGGCATTAAAATTCCAATGAACAGCTGATTAAATATTACTCTCAATGCATCTATATGTATTTATACGTACATCTGAGAAAAACGTTATATATTATTGATTGGTGTGAAAGTAAAAGTATCTTCTATTGTCTTAAATAATTAATATTGTATTAAAGTCTGGATTTATAAAGGAAAACCTATTATTGTTCTCACATAGCGCATTAAAGTCTGGATTGCAAAAGAAAGACATGATTGTCATCACAATAGTGAATTAAGGTCTGGCGTATAAGAGAAACTCATATTATTGTTATCCCAATAGTTATTTATGTCTGGCATGCTAAAGAAAAATCTATGATTGTTATGACAATAGTGTATTTAAAGTCTGGCTTGTTAAAGAAAGCCCTATGCTTGTTATCGCAATAGTACATCAAAATCTGGATTGCTAAAGACAGCCTCATGGTTGTCTTAGCAATAATATAGTCAAGTCTGGATTGCTCGAAGAAAGACCCATGATTGTCATCAAAATAGTGGATGAAGACATCATGAATAAAACCTAAATAACTAAACACTTTTCCGTCATTACATTCGTTTTCCTAGTGAACCGATGGCAGAATTATTGAAATTTGGATTTGAATTAATTGGAATGTTTATAATGTGTCGATTATTTTGTCTACGTACTAAAATTCGTTTGATACATTTTCAATTTAAATGCAAATTTAGAACATTTCCAGAAAAAAATTCATTTTGCTTGAATACTATGTCAGGGTAATGGGATAAGTTTGCTCTTCCTTCTGTTAGGCCGGAAACGTAGTTGTTCCAGTCTATATCATTCACTCGTCCCATGTTAACATTTATGCTAAAAATCTATTTCGTTGAATAACTATTACTGTGTATATTTTGAAGGGGTGAAACTCTTACTCGTACGTTACGTTTTACTCCTTGGCTTGCCTCAGTACCAAATTATCCTTCAAATAATTCGCTTTCGTAATCTTATGCAATATTATATCAACATTTTTAACAGTGAATCGTTCGCTCTACCGCAATCATATATATATATATATATATATATATATATATACATACATACATACATACATAGCACTCATTCCTAAAACATAAAATATACTTAAGCAAAGAAAGATACTTTTCTCTAGTTTGAGTCGTTCCTCGTCTATTTTATAAAGACTAATAATATGAGATACATGGGCGCCCGCAGCATGGGTCAAGGGGGGTCACGTGACCCCCTGGAAATCATACTGCATATATATATATATATATATATATATATATATATATATATATATATATATATATATATTCCGACAAGTTTAATCATGCAAATGAAGCTGAAAATATGTCACAAGATTCTGTTCAAAACGCTTAATAAATATTAGCTTTAGTTTCAGACTGCTTCTAATACTAACTCTCCTGGCCGTGACTGACTGACCCCCTCTGAAAATCCTGACCCAACCTGCACAAAGTCCTGACCCCCTGCAAAAAATCCTGCGGGCGCCCATGATGAGATTACTCAATTTTAAGACGAGTCGTTTATTAACCCTTGTTCGATGAATACGTCTGAGAAAAATTCTAATGCTGCAGGTACTATCATCTGTAGGTTATTGTAAAATTTCAATTCGAGGAAAATGCCAATCCAAAATAATCTTAACAATTATCATGACTCAGTAGAATACAATTTATAAATTAAAGTAAATTTTCTTGTAATCGTATATAGTTCGTTTTAAAAGTTGAAAATGACATATCAGATAAAACGAAAATAACCGGTATGTTTTCAGATTTCTACAAAGTTGTAACAAAAATCTACCATTACTGATATGTGGCTTGCAAGCAAAGCTAAATTTAGCTCGTTTCCACAAATTTCATACGGGTCAAAGATCAACGATTTTACACTTGCTGCAATGTTGTATCTCATCTCAAGAAATTAAAAAAATTGATTCTCTACGATAAAGAATATGTTTTAATCATTATTTTAAAAATTTCGCTTTTGTAGGTACAATAATAATAATAATAATAATAATAATAATAATGAGGACTTTGTATAGTGCATAATCTTTAGAAGCTCTAAGCGCTTTACAACATTTGACAACATTCTAAAAACATATATAATGATATGATTGCAAAAATAAAAACAAACACCACGAAATTAGAAAACAGAAAACGTGCTGTACATATTTAAGGTCAGGAAACATTATTAGGTTTTTAAGTCTCTTCTTGCAGTTAAAATAGGTGAGTTTTAAGAGCGCTCTTGTATAACCTCCATAACAATTTTTGAATATTTATAAATGATAATCAGTTTTAGATAATTGTTCAGGTAAACAATGTTCCGGAAATAGTAAATATTTGCATTAGTAATAATTTGTGTCAAAATATTAAATCTTTGCCCCAAGTATTTGTAAATAGGTTCATTTTATTGATTTTTAGATTGTTTAACCTACATAACAGACTGTTTCACAAGAAACACTCGTATAGATATGTAACCACAAATAATGTAACCTCTCGATCAATACAACAGAAAAAATTGAATTCGTTTACATCGGACATTTTATTTTGTTTATAAAACAATGTAAATCTGTTGAAACATACCATCCATAATATTAACCTATGTAACGAAAGTTTTGAAATGCACCATACTATACATTACATGACCAACTTATTCACGAGTCAGCACAGAAACAAAACGATTTTCCAAATTTGTAACGCAGCCTAGGGAAGTATTTGGCGTGTTAGCCCGATGGAACTACTTCGCGAGTGGCCACGGGGAAGGGCCGTGCGCTGGATTGAGGGCAAGCGTAAAAAGGTGTGCAGATGATGCTGTTAAGCAAAGAAGTCAATTCATAATGCTGATGATTTATTTGCATCGAGACTGAGC
>JAECUM010032982.1:0-22261 GCA_016617855.1 Megalonaias nervosa | reverse complement strand
GGAGAAATGCTTGTTCTGCCTCTTTCTGATGTTGTAAAAATTTCTCCAATTTATATGTGTATGTTTTATGCGTTCTCTTTCGTTTGTGTGGATAGTATATATGTGCGTGTGTTTTTTGCATTCTCATTCGTTTGTGTGGATAGTAAATAGGTGTGTTTTATGCTTTCTCATTCGTTGGTGAGGATAGTAAATAGGTGTGTTTTATGCATTCTCGTTCGTTGGTGTGGATAAGATGTGTGTGTGTGTGTGTTTTATGCATTCTCGTCCGTTGGTGTGGATAGTAAATAGGTGTGTGTTTTATGCTTTCTCATTCGTTGGTGAGGATAATAAATATGGTATATTTTATGCATTCTCGTTCGTTGGTGTGCATAGTAAATAGGTGTGTTTTATGCATTCTCGTTCGTTGTTGTGGATAGCAAATAATATGTGAAGTGAGTGTAAGGGATGTTTTCATTCACGTCCGTGCTTGAAGTATATAAAAGCATAGCATTAAAGGGCGCAGGAAATAATGAAGAAACCAACCCAAGAAAGGAAATAAAGAATACAGATAACAAGAGGAAACACAAATAAAGAAGATTTAAAATAGAGACGATCAGGAGTAATATCCAAGAGAGTGAAGAAGGAGCAGAGGAAAGATGTGAATAACTACCGAAATCTACAATTTGCCACACAGAAAAGATATAACTAACCAGATTGCCCACACAGAAAAGATGTAATTAACTATTCAGCCAAATTTGCCAGACAAACATCAAAGCAAGGGGTAGTCCAGGAAGCTCTACCTGCTACCTCACAAAACCCCGGTGCTTGTATCGAATCAAAGGTATGGGACAGTCCAGGACACACACACCCTGCTGTCCCATAACCCACCCACCCACCCACCGGACATGGACAAGCTCAAAGGCAAGGGACAGTCCAGGCGGCTCTGCCTGCTGACCCACAAAACACAACAAAAGTCTTCAGTTTGGCTTTCGAAGACCACCACAATGCAATCATGATCCTTTTGGACGGCGGCTCAAAATCCGCAACCAACAATATCTAAGCGGTGCTAAAGTGTAACGGATGGCTCACATTCAGCAGATTGGAAAAAAAAAAAAAATTTCGGCCCATATAAGTACGCTCAGTACGCAAAATTCCAACATAAGAATATATTCTAAATTCACAACTCTGTAACAATCGGTCAATTGCACAGGTGGCTCACACATTGTTGGTATAGGGACACCCGTAGGCACAACTGGTAAGGATTTGATCAAAAGTCTGCCCGGCTGAGATAAAGCAGGGCGGACTTGATCTTTGGTGACGGGTGGGGTGGGGGATGCGGCCGGGGTGGGAGACCTGGTGGTGGGTCTGCCGTTTGGGAGCGATGTAGGTACGCCCACATTGATGGGATAACGAGGCAAGATGCAGAAAGGCCCAGCTCGGGGCCAAGCGCACTCTTAAAGGGACTGTCGCCCAGCCTAGGGCCTCAAGCAGTCGCATAAGCCTGTGAGAAATATGCGACTATAATCCTAATGAATTGAATAAATAACACGGGAGACAAGGACGGACGTGCACCACGCTGCTCTCGCTTTCAACAAAGACATTGGATTTGTACTTCAAGAAACTTCAAGGAACGAGAGAAGAAAGAAAAAAAAAAACAACAAAACAGATGAAAAAGGATATTCACACAGGATTTATTCAAGGTTTTTCGCCGAAACTGTGATTCCAGGACAAAAAACAGCAATCAACACTAAGAAGCACATGGCTGCAGCTACAGGGGGTCACTTCCCAGAACAAAGGAACAAAGGAAACTGACCACGGACTGGGCAGACTACACCACACACACATCGCATAAGGTAAAGAACGCATTTTACAATTACAAATACAATTACAATTAAAATTACCGATATCACGATTTACAATAATTTAATTTAATTTAATTAAAAGCTGTTGATCGTACTCTAGTTTAAACACCATTTAACCAATAAATTATGCCCTGGCTTTAAACGACAATAAAGTTTAACATAATTGACCGTATATCAATATCAATTTATTAACATATTAAACCCAATAAAGTTATCCCCACACATACCCCGCCATAGTAAAACCGAACAATTACACCGTTTTAACCCCTAGCACGCATTTTACAATCACAAATAAAATTACAATTACAATTATACTTATCGATTCCACTATTTACAATAATTTTATTAAACGCCGGTAACCTTGCCCTAGTTTAAACACCGTTTTACCAATAAATTATGACCTGGCCTTAAATGACAATATAGTTTAACACATTCTTATAAATTCTGTACAACTATGACACGAAAAAGGATTGAAAGCTACCAAGTCTAACAACCAATCAAATCCGTCAATGATATACACCGCAATCAGGTAAAACCTAACATTATTTTAACTTCATTTATCTCATCCTAAAACTCTTATTTATCAATTATCTCAACTCACCTAAATCCCTTTCCAAACATTAAACTAAAAATATTTCTGAAGTACCCTGACAAATATTAATCTAGATATCCCTTTAATAATAGTAACATGCCCCATACTTCAACCTTCGTTCGTCCGTCGAGTCGACGAGGACCACTCTAGTCATCCGAGGGTTGTAGGGGCTGGTTCTGTTCTGTTTGTGCGCTGGTGGCTGATAAGGCCAATCCTTGAACGGAAGGTTCGTTTGCATAAAGGACAAGGGATGAGTGAGACATCTCCAGGAGAGTTTATGGCACGCGCTTTTCTGGCTTGTCTCTTCAGCTCCGCTGCTGCTGTCCTGCTAGATTCACACAACTTGGAGCCTTTGTGCACGGAGGAACGCCATGTGACTCGATCGTTGGCTGCTTGCTCCCAGAAATCAGGTTTTATGTTGAACGCTTTCAATGCAGCTTTCAGATTGTCTTTGAAGCGTTTCTTCTGACCTCCATGGGATCGCTGTCCTTGCTGTAGCTCGCCATAGAAGAGTCTCTTAGGCAGCCGGTGGTCTGGCATGCGTACAACGTGTCCCGCCCAGCGTAGCTGAGACTGCATCAGGATGGTGTGGATGCTGGGGAGATCAGCTTGGGTGAGTACCTCAGTGTCTGGAACCTTGTCCTGCCACTTGATGTTCTGGATTTTCCTGAGACTTGTTGTATGAAAGTGGTTCAGCTTCCTGGCGTGGCGTTGGTATACCGTCCACGTTTCGCATGCGTAAAGTAGTGTGGGGAGCACAACTGCCCTGTAGACCTTTAGTTTGGTCTGGATGCTGATGCCTCTTCTATTCCAGACGTTGGTATACAGTCTGCCGAAAGATGCGCTGGCTCTGGCAATGCGGAGGTTCCCCTCGTCGTCAATAGTTACGCTCTGTGACAGTGTGCTGCCAAGGTAGGTGAAGCGGTTCACTACGTTGAGTTTTTGGCCGTTGACGGTGATGTTGGGCTCAACATAGGGCTTTCCATGGGCAGGCTGATGCAGGACTTCAGTCTTCTTGGTACTGATGGTGAGACCGAAGCTTGTGCAGGAGCTGAAGAACTTGTCAACGCTGCGTTGCAGGTCGGCTTCTGAGCCAGCGTTGAGGGCGCAGTCATCAGCAAATAGGAAATCCCTGATGGTGTCTGTCATAACCTTGGTTTTCGCTTGAAGCCTCCTGGGGTTGAACAGTTTTCCATCTGTACGGTACCTGATGCCGACTCCAACATCTCCGTCTCTGAAAGCATTAGTCAGCATGGCGGAGAACAATAGACTGAATAGTGTCGGTGCCAGAACACAACCTTGCTTGACGCCATTGGTTACTGGGAATGGTTCAGATGTCTGTCCATTGTCCTGGACTCGTGCCTGCATGCCGTCGTGGAAATGCTGCACCATGGATATAAATTTTCCCGGGCATCCGTATTTGGCCATTACTTTCCACAAGCCTTCTCTGCTGACAGTATCAAAGGTCTTTGTCAAGTCGACATAGATGGAAAAAAGGTCTGCGTTTTGCTCCTGACATTTCTCTTGTAGCTACCTCGCAGCAAACACCATGTCGATGGTCCCGCGCTTTTTCCGGAATCCACACTGGCTTTCTGGTAGGAGTCCCTGGTCAAGATGTGTAGTGAGGCGGTTCAGTAGGATTCTGGCGAGTATCTTTCCTGCGATTGAGAGCAAGGATATACCCCGGTGGTTGTCGCAGGCCTGGCGGTTCCCTTTGCGCTTATACAGGTGGATTATGGAAGCGTCTTTGAATTCCTGGGGGATCGTCTCTTGCTGCCACATCAGTAAAAGCAGTTGGTGGAGCCTTTCTATCAGGGCTGTACCCCCTTCCTTGTAGACTTCTGCTGGGATGGAGTCTGAACCAGGGGCTTTGCCACTGGAGAGCAGACGTATCGCTTTCTGTGTCTCAAGCAAGGTTGGAGGCTCATCCAGTGCTTCGTTGATGGGTAATTGAGGGAGACCACTGATGGTATCATCGTTGATGGATGAGGGGCGATTCAGGACGCTGTCAAAGTGTTCAGCCCAACGTTCAAGTATCTTCTCTTTGTCAGTAATTAGTGTGTTCCCGTCTGCGCTGAGAATGGGGGATGATCCAGAGGATGTAGGTCCATACACTTCTTTCAGGGCGTTGTAGAAGTTCTTCATGTCATGGCTGTCTGCATAGCACTGGATCTCATCAGCTTTGTTGCTCAGCCATGTATCTCGCATCTGGCGGAGTTTCTGCTGTACAGTTCTGCGTATATTGTTGTACGCATCTTTCCTGGAGGTGGACTTGGGGTTGTTGAGGTAGGTTTGATGGAGGCGGTGTTTTTCATTCAGCAACTGCTTCACCTCGACTCAGTTCTCATCAAACCAGTCTTGGTGCTTTCTGCTTGAGGGTCCTAGGATTTCCGAGGCTGTGCTGTAGACCGTCTCTCTGAATGCCGCCCAGTCGGTTTCCACATTCTGATTGTCCAGATGGGTGGATTTCAGACGCTCTTCCAGGGCATCCACAAGAGACTGTTTGGTACTGGTGCATTTCATCTTGGTGATGTTTAGTCGTTTAGGAGCCTTCTTTCCCTGTGGGCGTTTTTTGGGCTGAATGCGGATGTTAAGCTTGGTGATGATGAGGCGGTGGTCTGTCCAGCAGTCGGCGCCGCACAAGGACTTGGTCACACGCACATCCTGCCTGTCCCTCTTCCTGACAATGACGTAGTCGATGAGATGCCAGTGCTTAGAGCGAGGGTGCATCCATGAAGTCCGGTTACGGGTAGGGAGGCGGAAGACAGTATTGGTGATCAGCAGTTCATGCTCGGCGCAAGTCTGGAGCAAAAGGAGGCCGTTGCTGTTACAGTGACCCACTCCGTGCTTTCCTAGCACTCCATCCCAGGCAACGTGATCACAGCCTACTCTCGCATTGAAGTCACCAAGAATGACGAGCTTATCTGCCATTGGAACGTCAGCAATGACGGAGTGAAGATCCTCATAGAACTTGGCCTTCTCTTCATCCGGGTTTGTCATGGTTGGAGCGTAGCAACTGATGATGGTAAGGTGCTTTCTTCCAAACAAGAGGGGGAGTTTCATGGTCATGAGTCTGTCGTTTATTCCCTTGGGAGGTCCAGCCAATTTGCCAATCAGTGCTGTCTTCACTGCAAAGCCGACACCAGCCTCACGACGCTCTTCACTTCCTCGGCCGCTCCAACAGAACGTGTATCCAGATCCCCTTTCACAGAGTTCGCCTTCTCCTGCAAACCGGGTCTCACTCAAGGCAGCAATGTCCACGTTGTATCTGGCGAGTTCCTTTCCTATTAAGGCAGTTCTCCTCTGGGGTCTTTCCGCGTCATTTCTGTCCAGTAAGGTGCGCACATTCCATGCGCCAAGTGAGAGAGGAACAATCCTCATTTTCTTCTTTGTGTTTCGACCGCTGGAGTAGGGTCCCCACCAGCCGCGGTAAGCTGGCTAGGTAGGTTTAGAGCAGGCAATGTTTAGGGCACCTTTTCTAGCCCCTTCCTCATGCCAAGGAGGTGAGTAGTGCATTCCTGAAAAGGGCTGCTCAGTCGCTCAGGGGGCTGCCGGACTCCATTGCTGCTCCGTGTCAGTGGTGAACGACCCTAATGGCCTGAGCCGCCTGTGTGCAGGTTTGCGGCTACGGTTGCCAGTGTACCCACACCTGCCGCTTCGTCGCTTGCCTGTCACCACAGGACTTTGGTGGGTGATGAAATGGGATGGGTGGATGACAAGGGTGACTTGCGCGGTGACTTTGTTTTAAGTGAGGAAGAGTTACGCAGTTCGTCGACCTCACTCTCTCGCCCAAAACCATCTGAGTCCAGCAGCATGACAAAGTCGAGACGGCCGGAGATTGAGTTGAGTGCAGTGGATGACCAGGACGTCCTATATGTCTCGTCATGCTCTTAGCGCTCCACGGCGCTTTGCTGGGAATCGCCTTTCTGCCCGTTGACCAGCTGGTGGTTCCTCCGCGTAGGCTGCCGAATCCAGTCTTCACATGCTAGGTAGACAAAGCCTAACTCACCGAGGGTTTAAGATCCATCGGCTACCCTCAGCCTGGTTTAGCCGGCCAGTCGAGGCCGTTTTCCGGGATGTGGCCGCTGCACATGCTACAGCTGCTTGGAGCCACAGGTGAGAGCTGAGTGCCAAGTGGGGACCAAAGGTGGGCGAGCTACCCCCGAGGAAGTACGACTGCATCCCCCAACCAGAGGTGCTACCCCTCCCTGGACACCCCATACATCACTAAACCGCTACCTGAATACAAGCATATTGAAGTATACGGCATGGAATCTCTAGTTTCCCACACTAAAAGTATTTGTCGTAGAACAGCGCTAAGGACGTACAAAAACAACCTTATAGAAGCGGCTTTTTTGACATAAGGTTAGAGGATATATACGGTCAATCACAATGCAGAATCCATCATAGAACTAAATCAAAAATAATATAATAACTCAATCCCTTATACTTAACACCCCATTTCACTTGTAAAATATTTAAATAATAAAGGGAAAAATTTAACCCAACAAAATAAAGAACTACAAATTAAAATATATAGTGAAAAAAAAAATTAAAAAAAAAAAAAACACAAAACATTACTAATACAGACGGACATTACTACACAGTACAACTGCAGAAAAGATCAACAACTTGCCTGCACGCACCAAAGGATCACCCGCTCTACACCATTGGAGACTACCATCAATCGAGAACAGAAAAGGGAAAATGTGCAGAGAAAAGGTACATTTTCACTCAATCGCAGCTAACCACTTCAGCTGACGTCAACATTTGCCAATCTGAAAAGATTAATAACTTGCCAATCTGAAAATATTATAACTACATAACTCAAATTGCCAGACAACCATCAAAGCAAGGGGCAGTCCAGGTCGCACTACCTGCTGCCCACAAAACCCCAACCTTCCCCACCGGACAAGCATAGCATTCCCCGGACAAGCGTACCGGACAAGCATAGCATACCCCGGACAAGCGTACGGAAAATGACAAAGGCAAGTGGCAGTCCAGGTAGGCCTACCTGCTGCCACACAAACCCCCAGCCCCACCGGACAAGCATAGCATACCCTGGTACGGACAAACTCAAAGGCAAGGGGCAGTCCAGGAAGCCCCACCTGCTGCTCCACAAAACCCTACCGGACAAGCACAGCGAAACCATATCGAGCAGCAATTAATCCTCGCAAGAAGGAGGTATTGCAGTGCACAGCTCGACATGGATAACCAAGGGTCTTCACTTTGGCTCAGGAAGACCCGACAAAAAAAACAACCTTGATCTTTTCGATCCTCCGCCAAAAAAATAAAAAAAAATAAAAAAAATAAATAAATCCCCAATTACGGATAATTATTAGGAGGGCACACCTCCATCCAGATTGGTAGAGAATTTCGAAAAACGGACACGTACACTAAGTACACAAAATTCAAACTCCATCTATATCCAACACACCAAATTCACAACCCAACAAAGCTTGATAAATTCACAGGTGACTCACACAATACTGGCATAGGACAGTCCACTAGCACAACTGGACCACATCTGACACTAAAACCGGTCCCGCCGTTGGCCCGGGGCGCCGGATGGTGGGTTTTGGATGTGCCTTGGGTGGCTGTCCCCTTGGGCTTTCGTGCCGTTTCTGCGCTGCTTCCCTTCCGGGTCTCTTTCCGCCTTGGTCTCGTTACGGACATGTCGGCTTGCTGGGTATACGATCTGAAAACAAACTAGGGGGCTATGATGGCACCATACTCATAACCCCCAGGAGGACGTGAGGGCACAATACTCACACCTCGAAGGGCCCAGCCTAGGGCTCTGAGAGGCAGTGGTGGCACCATACCCACACCTCCGTGGGCCCAGCCTAGGGCTATAACCAGTCGCGAAGCACATTGTGCATATGCGACTATAATCCTTCAGTCAGTGTCATAAATAAGGACAGGAAAGGAACGAATAACGGAAAGGAAGCCGGCAAAAAGGAGGGAAAAAAATAGGCCCCCTGCCAGCCGCTGTACCAAGGTGCAGAACAAAGGAAAGCTGACCAAAACAAACAACCTACGGACATTGCAACTAACTAACGCAGACAGACAGCTATCAAAGTAAGACAAATTTTCCTTAAATTACTTGATTAACTGCCCTTAATAACATTAGGTTCATCACCTTTGAGAAATACAGCATCCACCCACATTTAAGACGATTCTAACCACCCCACCCCTCCTCCCCCTAAACAACACGCAGTAACCACGAGGTGTTAAATCAACTACTCAATAATAAATCACATAATACAAAACCTCCCACATATAAGTATAAGAAAAATACATTCTCACAATCCTCTAAATATAATATAGATAACCCCTAAAACTAAAAAATAACTTAACATAATCTATTTTCAGTAAGGTTTTACACACTAAATAATTACATACCCCACCCCCATACAAACGGCAAGATAAGGCTATCAACCCGTAGTATTAAACCATCCACACACTATAACTCCATTTCATAATTTCCGCTGAAAAAGCTCACTAACTCGACAGTACTAGATTGAACTTAACGGCACATAAATACACCTTTACCTAGTACACTAATACCACCTAAAAAAATACATCTAAATTTAGAACCATAACAATACAAGAAAACCGCCATAACAATCAGCCAATCGGAAACGCCCATACAAACCAACACACACAAATCAAGAGAGTTTGAATAGTAACGAGTTACCACAAGCAACGCGGTACTGCTAATAGCAAAATAACATTACTGCACACGACACTAGCCTAACACAGCAGACATAAACAAACAACAGGTACATTACCCACAAGGGAATACCCTATCACAATATTATAAACTCACAGGCTTACCACTACTGCTATTGTAATTATTTTCATCACTAACTTACATTAACATTAATATTATTATCACTATTAATTAACGCTACTATCCCTAATAGTATACTTATACCAATACACAATAATATACTAGCAACTCCAATACTACAGCACACCATAGGTCATATTTAATAACACAACAGCCTTCAATAATACAGCACATCATAGCACATAATCCATTAACACTACACACTGTTGTTATTATCACTATTTCCATCACTGAGTTACATTAATATTACTATTATTACCAATATCAATTAACAATTAATATCCTAATAGTATACTTATACAAATACACAATAATATACTAGAAACTCCAAAACTACAGCACATCATAAGACATACTTCATCAACATAACACACCAACACCAGTCTTTATATATCATAGAACATAACTATTCACTACTACAACACGCTATTGTTGTTATCACTATTTACATAATAGTGTTTCAATTGTTATTGTTATTATTATTATCAATTAACATTATCAATAGTATACACATACAAAATCACATTAAAATACTATAACCACTACTATTACAACATAACATAGGATATAATTTAATAACACAACACGCTGCTGATAGTAGCACCACTTCCATCACTGCGATAAATACTGTAGAGTATAATTATATAAATACACAATAATATACTAGCAACTCCAATACTACAGCACACCAAAGGACATATTTTAATAACACAACAGCCATCAATAATACAACACACCATAGCAAATAATCTACTAACACTGCACACTGTTGCTATTATCACTATTTCCATCACTGAGTTACATTAATATTTTTATTATTATCATTATTAATTAACACTACTATCCCTAAGAGGATACTTAGACAAATACACAATAATATATTAGAAACTCCAATACTACAGCACACCATAAGACATATTTTAATAACACAACAAATCAATACCAGTCTTTATATACCATAGCACATAACTATTCACTACTACATCACGCTATTGTTGTTATCACTATTTACATAATAGTGTTTCATTGCTATTGTTATTATTATTATTATTATTATTATTAATTAACATTAACAATAGTATGCTCATACAAAATCACATTAAAATACTATAACCACTACCATTACAACATAACATAGGATATAATTTAATAACACAACACACTGCTGATAGTAGCACCACTTCCATCACTGCGATAAATACTGTTATGCTATAATCCAAAACTTTATTACCCTTATTATAATCAATAACAACAGTACTACTACCAACTTCAAATACTATCCATATCGATACATTACTCTAGCTACATCAATAAGCAAAACACCAATACAATAACCTCCAAAACCAGATACACAAACTAAACAACTACACAATACTTACATAACAAATAGTACTCAAACTAATTTCATCACTACAGCCACCAACATATTCATAACTAATACCAACCTATCTTGACTACTAATATTATAACTATCACGACCGTCATTATTAACATTTTCATTATCACTACTAGTATTATTATTAATACTAATATACAACAACAACAACAACAAGGTAAGAAGAGAAGCCATCAACATCAACCTTTTATATACAGTTCCTTCAAACAACATTACCAATTAGCATCCCAAAAGATAAAGCAGAATACAATCAACACAACAACAGGAATCCACAAACAAGAAAACAGGAACAAATATGGAGCCACAGCCGAAATTAAGGATTAAAACCAGCAACATCAAAAGACAGGAAGCCTCCAAAGCCTACAAACTAAGGAAAAAACTTAGACGCCTCTCACAAACAGAAAACCAGGACTCAGGCCATGCCACTAGGGATAATCAGGAAGATAACCATGAAGAACAAGAACAAACCAGTATAATCTACATTGGGACACTTCAACCATCAGCAACTTCACAACAAATTGTCAAAACGTTACTAGATAGCAATACAGGCATTCCCACAAAGCAACAACTAACACCTCAAGTAAGACACATAACAACTTTGAAAGAGGCTATAGCATCACTCAAAGTGGGCAAAACAAATAGACAAGTACCAATCAGAGTGTGTGAGCAAAATTACAGCACAACTCCCATCAATGAGGATCAAAACAGGGAAGACATCACCCTTTTCTCACTGCCCACAGCCAACATCAACAACACCAACATCCTTCTCACAAACACACAAACAACAACCACTATAATACAAGGGAAAAGGAAACAATACCCGGGACAGACTCACAAAGACTCGACCCAGTCCATGACAAAGTGGAAATGCACCATAAGTACTAGACAACAAACTAAAACATACCACCAACAACATCAACAAGAAAATAATACAGTAACTCAGGCAAAAGAGAACCCCCAAACTACATCCAGAGAGGACCAACATTCACTTGGTAAAAACCCAATACCCATATGACCCGGAATATGAAGCACAGGCTAAAGGACCCAAGGGGAAACAACCGCTAAAGGGAGGTAATAAATCCAAGAACACACAGAAACAAGACAACAAACACAATGAAGTGAACACAAAAGGACTAGACTATAAGAAGGACAACATAGACATAACTAGAACTAATACTACTATCAAAGCTCCATCTATACAAAACACAGAAACAGCACAATTCCTACAGGATAAACCCTCCAATAGAATATGCAACCAACTGAGACAAATTGATCTACACAACAGTCAAGTACCAGGCCTCTCTGACACATCCCCAAAACAAAACTTGACAACACTCACAACCACGACACCACAACCAGAATCCAATCATCATCAGATCAAAAGGCTTCATAAATGTAAACGAGAACCCCACCCAGCCAATCTCACATTATACATCAGCAGCAGGGATAACAAATTTCATAGAATTAACACCACAACAATCGCTACCAAGCTTAGACAACAACACTCCATGGACTTCAAAATTGTTAAAACCAAAAAAAACCTTATAGTTTGCTGCCAAAGCAAACAACAACTTAAGAAATACCTAGCCATCAAGGAAATAGGCAGAATCAAGATAAATGTACAGCAACACTGGAACAAATATAACAAATACAGGACCAAGGCCTCACAACAAAAGGAACAACCATCTACAAATGATGGAGCAGGTAAGGATAAAATAACCATATGGCAATGGAACTGTAGGGGACTACTAAAAAATCATCCGGAATTGATTGCAGCTATTAATAAAGCCACCCACAAACCAGACATTATATGTTTGCCTGAAACCATGATCCCAACACATGCTCAGAGACCCCCGAAAATCCCGGAGTACGACCTATTCTTCCACAAACAAAGATCCAACAAAACCAGAGGAGGTGGATTGATCACCTACATACGCAACTCCATACCGGAAGCGGTGGAACTACATACAAAAACCAACCTCGCACCAATCCAATTTGAACACCAAGGCCTTCAACTCAAACTTAAAGGAAAGAAATACGTTATATACAACGTATGTGACCCCCCAACATACTCAGGTGACTCCACCATCGGACTCAAACAACTTTTAACACTACAAGGGAAACGGGTCATAATCTGTGGAGACCTTAATGCACATAGTACACAATGGGGTAGCACCCACACGGATATACGGGGAAAGAGGATGGAAAAGTTTGCCAGGAGTAATCAACTACTCATACTCAACACCGGCACACCAACAAGAATTAGCCCTAATGATGGACATTTCTCCGCCATCGATCCCACCATTACCTCTCCATCGATAGCACAAATATCGGAAAGGGAGGTACATTCTGAAGATACCATGGGAAGTGACCACTTCCCTATCATCCTCATCATCAATTTGCGAGGAACCAGCGAACAACACAGGTTACCTAAAAGATGGAAGCTGGACCAGGCTAATTGGGAAGTGTTCAGAACCACCCTACAACGCCACCACCTTACGGATATCAGGGACCCAGATCCTAATAGATACTATCAGAACTTAATCACCCACATCAACCACGCGGCACAGGCAACTATACCCAAAACCACAGGGAAACGTACTACCCCCAAGCCACTTTGGTGGACAGAGGAATGCAAGGAAGCCATACAAAATAAGAAACAAGCTCTAGCTAAATTCAAACGCACAAATGCGTCCAAGGATTTCCAGAATTACAAACAACAAGAAACCCAAACAAAAGAAATACTCAACGGGGTAAAGTTGACATCATGGCGAACCTACTGCACGACCCTCAATCACCAAACAAGCCCCAAGGAGATGTGGGCCAAAATCAAGGCCATTAAAGGCAAAGCCCCAAACACAATACCGAGAATCACAGGAACCCAGACCCACCAGGAAAGGGCACAAAAACTAGCGGCTCATTTCGCCCAAGCCAGTAGTAATGAAAACCACGTCCCGGAACACATGCAGGTAAGACAAGACATCGAAACCGCATATCCACATCTATTCCAGGATCAAGGTCCAACCCAGCAACAAACAGACACCCCCATCAATGACTACTACACACTACAAGAATGGAAACAAGCGCTGCAATACAAGGAGAATACAACTCCGGGACAGGACGAAATCAGTTACATCATGTATAAGAACCTACCCCCCAACATGCAGCTCATAGCCCTCGATCTCATCAACCTCATCTGGGAAACGGGCACCATACCCACATTATGGAAAGAAGCCACTGTTATCCCCATCCATAAAGCGGACAAGGACCCCCACCTGCCCTCCTCTTACAGACCAATATCATTGACCAATGCCATCTGTAAGATTATGGAAACAATGGTGAACAACAGACTCAAGACACACCTAATGGCTAATAACCTATTATCAGACAACCAAAGCGGATTCCGCAACAACAGATCAACACTAGATCAACTTGTCAGACTAGAGGCGGACATCAAACTAGCTTTCAACGCCAGACAGAGGAGGGATAGATATCTGGTTGCCATTTTCCTTGATCTTGAGAAAGCTTTTGACTTGGTCTGGAGCAAAGGGCTAGTCTCCAAGCTTAACCAATACGGCATAACTGGGAAGATGCATCACTGGATCAAGAATTTCATCACGGGTCGACAAATCACAGTTCGTATTGGGGATCAACTATCCACCACATTCACCTTGGACAATGGTACACCACAAGGTAGTGTTATTAGCCCTACCCTCTTCAACCTAATGGTAGACAACCTCTCCGACTACATAACTGTGCCAGTCACTGTCTCCCAATTCGCGGATGACAGCGGCATCTGGAAGGAGGGAAATCCCAGACAGAAGTCGTTTATCAGAGTGATACAACAGGCCCTAGACTCCATCACAGTATGGTCGATCAACTGGGGGTTCAAAATCTCCTCAACAAAAACAGTGGCTATGCTATTCTCTCGGCTCAAAACACGAAGGATCAGCTACCCGCTCCTTTATCTACATGGCGAACCAATCACATTCGTGCAACAGACATCCTTCCTAGGTATGATCCTGGACGAACATCTAACATGGACACACCACATCCAAAACCTTATCACTAGATGCAAACAGGACATTAACCTCATCCACCATCTCAAGGGGACCAGTTGGGGTGCGGATCAACACACTCTGCTGAAGTTATACAAGGCACTCATTCGGGCGAAACTCGATTATGGATGCCAAATCTATGACTCGGCCACCAAATCGATCCTGGACAAACTTAACAGCGTACAGTACCAAGCTCTAAAAGACTGTACAGGAGTACTACCTAACACATCTCTGGACGAACTGCAAACCATGGTAGGAGAGCTACCTCTACCACTAAGAAGGATGGAACAAACTTTGCGTTATGTTATTAGAACATCCATCCACCCAATTACACACCCTGTGAGAGAGATCATCTGTAGATGCGACATGGACATGAACCCAAAACTAGTACCAAGGCCGTCAGCTGCTCACAAGGCGCACATACTCAAATTTGAGCTAGACCTTCCGGAACTTCAAGCTGAACCAAGCAGAATTGTTGATCCTACCCCATGGAGAAACGATGCCCCCAACATCAACTTCACAGTACAAAACATAGGACGGAAACATCACAATCCCTGGAAGTTACTAGCGGGAATCAACACCATGTTTGAAGAACAATACCCACAACACATCAGGATCTACACAGATGGTTCTAAATCTCAAGAACCAAACAGGACAGCAGCAGCAGTAGTTATACCTGAACTGAACATCTCCATACGCCATCGTCTCCCAAACGGATGCTCTATTTACACAGCGGAATTCTGGGCAATCCAACAAGCCCTTATCTGGATACACTCTTGGAATCAACAGAAATACCTAATTGTAACAGACTCTCTAAGCGTTCTCAAGTCGCTGGAAAGTGGCACTTCCAAGAGTAGAGGGAACATGCTGAAGAAAACCCTAATGATTCTCCGAGAGCTGGGAACTAACCAAATCCAGGTAGAATTCCTATGGGTACCATCCCACATCAACTTACCCGGAAATGACAAAGCGGATGCTGAGGCCAAACTAGGACTACAAGAGGCTGAAATCCAAACCCTGGAGCACAGTGTGCAGGAACTATACAGCGTTGTCACAACAGCCATCAAGACCAAATGGCAACAACAATGGGACACCACGGAAAAGGGAAGACGCCTGCATGACATACTACCCACAGTAACCCGGGGGTATACAGCACACAAAAGTCTGGGGAAAAGGGACCTTCAAATCATTAATAGGTTAAGGACAGGTAAGACACTAATCAACACCAGTCACGGAACACAAAACAACATTAACTGCCCAACCTGCAACCAACCCGAGACACTGGATCATATTTTCAATGAATGCACCAGCCTTGCAGCCCAAAGGAAACACTTCACGGACTACCAACAGCAACTGGGAACACCAACCACCTACCCAGATTTCCTTGCAGCCGATAAAAATGTTAATCTTGAGTGCACATATAATAATGTCATAAAATATCTAAAAGACATCGACAAACATCAATACATTTAATTCTCACACATACAAACCATACTAATAGGCGCCCCAAAAACCAAAACGCATATAAGTACTACTGAAACACACATAATATTAAATACTCAAACCATCCTTATAACACCCAAACCATGGAAAGGGGGGGGGGAATTATTATTTCTTGTATATATACCTAGGGGTATATATGTGGTTTTAATTTAAAAAAAAAAAATAAAAAATACTGCACTTTTATTGTATATGTATATATGGGGGGAAAAAAAATCAACTAATAATAATAATAATAATAATAATTTAAATTACTACACTTTTAGCTTTCTATAAGTATATACATTTGAGGAAAAAAAAAATAATAATAATATATTCTCTGTACAACTCTCGTAAACTAACTATTGCTAACAATCACGACAAATCGCACAAACCAGCATACAACTGAATAGAGTGAGGAAAGTAAGACCAGAGGACAGAACAACATACAACTAAAAACAGACAGAGGAAGGAGGATAAACCATCCTCAGATATAAAAAGAGAAAAATGGACCACAGGAGGAGACAAGGTCAAAACTACCAATGAAAAGAAACAGCAAAGGAGGATTGAACTAAGGCTTCTCCCAAGTAGAGAACCTTGTCTCATCAACCTGCCAGAAGGGTCACACAGAAAAGATGTGATGGCCTCACGAACTGCCACCCATACCCTACAGAAAAGATGTATAACCAGGCCTTACAGAAAAGATGCATAACCACCCTCTACAGAAAAGATGTATAACCAGACCCCACAGAAAAGATGTATAACGTACAATGAATCGCTACACAATCTGCCATTCAGAAAGGAAGTAACTGGCCAACCTGTCAAAAGGCCCTGACAGGAAGAACACAAGAAATAATGGATGGCCAGTCTAGCTAGACAAGCGACAAAGCAAGGAGCAGTCCAGGAGGCACTACCTGCTGCTCCACAAACCCAAGACCCCAAACACACTCACACACACTAACACCCTAGCTGGAGACATCAAAACAGGTGCTAGGGAAGTTAGACTAGCAATACCTGGGTGGGATCCTGACCTGGACAAGCCTATGTCTAGCAAAGACTTCCCACCATGTCCCCGGCAGAAAGGTGTTTGCATCGAATCAAAGGCAAGGGACAGTCCAGGATACACCCAACCTGCTGTCCCATAATCCCCCCTACCCGACACGGACAAACTCAAAGGCAAGGGACAGTCCCAGGCGGCTCAGCCTGCTGTCCCACAATTCCCCCACCCCGACACGGACAAACTCAAAGGCAAGGGACAGTCCAAGCGATGTAGTACGTCCACTTTATATAAGGGGATATGAGGGCACCATGCTCATACCCCAGATAACAGGGTACAGGAAAGGCCCAGCCTAGGGCCAAGCGCCCCCTTAAGGGGACTGTCGCCCAGCCTAGGGCCACAACCAGTCGCACAAGCACAGCGTGCATACGCGACTATAATCCGAATCATTCGCGCCATTCAACGCTGAATATAAAAAATGGCTAGCAACATGGAGAGAATGATAAGATTGCTGAACGTAGCCAGGAATCAGCTGGCAGGAATGATAGAATCCTCTGGAAGAAATAAGAGGCTTCATCCATCGTAAATATGTGAGAGTGGGGACATTGAAGGACACACTTGATAATGTCATCCAAGTGAGGTGCATTTTAGAAGAGCAAGCAAATTTTACGGAGTGGTCTTTTGTCCTGTGGGGATTAGAGAAATTAAGGAAATCTGAAGACCTAATGAGAAAAGTGATGAAAGAAGAGGTAACGAAAATCAAAGACACATGGGTAAAAGAGAGAAAGGAGAAGGAAAACAGAAAGAGAAAAGAGGACTTTGAAAGACTAAATCGAAACTGGATGAAGGTACAGGAAAAGTTTAGAGAGATGGGACATCCTGACTGGATTCCAGACGAAGAAAAGAAAAAGAAGAAGAAATGAATCATTGGAAAAGTGAAGAGCTGGTGAAAAAAATGGAGCCAATAGAAGAAAAAGAACCCAAAGGCCCTTTTCATGGCCACTCCACTGCCTGGAAAAGATTTATTATTTCTTGTCTAAAAAAATTTATTCGATTGTATAATTTATCTTTTAACTCACAAAAACATTATTCTCTTATCTAAATTTTTTTTTAGTCAGTTGTATAATTTGGGTATAATATTATAATATCCACAAACACGAACGCGAATGATTCAAACTTTATATAGAAATGACACAGGTGGCATGACGTCACGGTACTTGCTACATTGTTGCAAGTGTCCAGTACCATGACGTCACCCTACCTGTGCCATTCCTCTTGTCGCTATACAAAATTCCCATTGTCCCTATACAGTCCCAGGGTGTGCTAGTCGCTATACAAAATTCCCATTGTCCGTATACAGTCCCAGGGTGATTTTTTTGTCCGTATAAATCTTGTCCGTATACAGTCGGGGGGGGGGGGTCTCTAATGCTAATTCCAATTGTCCGTAGACTACCCCACTATACTACTATAGTTGGTAAGAGGGGATGTTTTCTTTCACGTCCGTGCTTGAAACACAAACGTGAGGCGTTCGTCAATGGCACCATTCCTACAATCCCGACCAATTAAAAATCTCGACTCTCGAGAATTAACTAGTCTCGAAAGCTCTTAGATAGCATATGCGACTTAAATCCTTTATTCATTCATTGATTCGCGCCATTCAACATTGAATATTCCAAAATGGCTTCAAACCATACTGAGAAGATGATTAAATTGCATGAGGTGGTGGATACCTTAGGCACGATGGAGGAAATGTTGATGAGGATGGAGTATGGTGCCTATAGTCCCCACCGATTGAAGATGCAAATAAATAATTTGAAGAAAGGGAAGGAGATATTAAGGGAGATGATTAAACAGGAAAAGGAGGAAAAGGAAGACATAAGACAGAGAGAATGAAAGAGTACAATGTAAAGCTGGAAAAAGAAGACCAAAATGAGAAAAGGAAGAAAGGGGAAATAACGGAGAAGGAAGAAGAGGAGGATGAAAAGGAGAAGAAAAAGAAGAAGAATATGATAGGGAAGATAAGGTGTTGGTGGAGAAAAAGAAGGCAGGAGAGAAAAAAGAAGAAATCTAAAGGACCTTTTCAGGGCCACTCCATTGCCTCGAAAAGATTTACTCTCTTGCCCTGTTTGTTTGTTTGTCTATGTCGTTGTCTATGGCTCTAACCCTGTCTCTAACCACGTCTCTATGTATATGTCTCTATATTTGTCCCTAGAGTAACGCGTATTCAGGTCAGCCACTTGCCACAGTGTTGCCAGTGTTCCGCCCGATTGAGGTCAGCCACTTGCAACATTGTTGACAGTGTCCAGTACCCATTGTCGCTATACATTCCCTATGTTCCATTCCCCTTGATGCTAGACAGGCTCAATCCCTTGTCCCTATACACCCCATGTTAAATTCCCCATGACGCCAAAGTGCCGGGACACCTTTTTGACTGGGATTTCCATTGACACTAATGTGCCCCACTATACTTCTTATGATAAGAAGAGACGTGTATACCCTATTAAGACATGTACATTCATTTCAAGTCAAAGTCTTGTTGGTTAATATCCGTTGCTATTGTATATATTATGCGACGGTGGATAGGAAGGGATAGACACATATCTGTATTTCAGGAGAAAGTTTCCAACTAGTGTCATTTTTAATTCTTAATGTTTTTACATATTGATAATAAATAACAAACATATAAGATACAATGTAACCTAAAGTAGTAACATGAGTAACATTGGAGTAAGGTCCTTAAGCCTATGCGCCACATTTTTGACAAAATTATTTCATTTCCTGACAGGTATTTCGTCTGAATGTTGTGGTAAATATCTTGAGCTAGATATCCGCAGCATCTAATACATGTTAGACAAAACCTATTCAAGCCAAGACAGACATTCATGTGTTCTACTTTAAATAATCAATAGAAACACACAATCAGATGATTATTCAAAATTCAAAAGAAAAATTTAAAAATAATTATGAAAAGGTCTGACTAAAAGTCCGTTTGTTCACTATCCGATTAGAAAGTTACTGATTTGATTCTCTTACAAAAGTTAAGCGTGTCATTTAACAACCAGCTATATCTAATATACAAAATACAAGAGAGCATTTAGTACTTAACTGAACATTAATTATGACTCGTTGAAAGGAATGAAGTAAGTATGACGCATTTTATTTCATGACGTGCATTTGCAAAAATTTAAAATTTAAGTCAGATACAGTTTTTCGGTGGCCTATAGTCCTATTATTGGTTTATTTACATTCTATATAGGAATGCATTTGACCTCGCTTTTGAAGCAGACATGTTTATACAATGACACACTTCTGCACCATGTTTTACGGCAGTATTTGATAATATAACGTTCAGGTTTTGACAGCCAATTCCGTCTCTGGATTTACAAAATCTCTGGCTGTTGACGTCACAATGCGACGTCAGTATTTCATCATCAAAACTCTATCATTGTCATTTGGCCCAAATGCAAAAGGGAAGTTGAGCAGTAATGAGCACATAGCCAAAGCATGAAAAAATATAAGTTACACGTATATAGGCAGACAGACAATTCACTAGCAATCCATCACAACCTCGTACAATCCCCTGAGTGGAGGGGGGGGGGGGGATATTCGACTGATAAAGGGAAGGAAAGGTTTATTATGTCATGGTTCACATGAATAGAAAAAAACTATTTTTACAACTTTTAGCGGCGAAAATGCAAGGGCTCACTGCAGGAAAACTTAAAGGGCCATGTCCCGTTTAAAATAGTTATCAACCATATCCTCCTCTTCCTACTCCTCCTCCTCCTCCTTCTCCTCTTCCTCCTCCTCCTCCTCATCATCATCATCATCAACAACAACAACAGTAAAAGAAATACAATGAGCACAAGTAAAACCATTCCCCCCAATAATAGCAAGAAAAAGAAGACTTATTATCTTTGTCTTTTTCATATTGTTTACTTCTTCTATTGTATAACCAGAGATATATTACAGTGCTATATTTGGATTGCGTACTAGCAATTTTTCCGTTAATATGAATGTCACTTGCATATTAAATTAAAGACTGTCCTCATGAGCAATTCAATATGATAGCATTACTAATGCACCGTTTGGTTTTAAGAAGAATAAATAGTACAGTAGATGCCTTTTTTATATTAATTTTTTTCAATCAAAAGCTACTCGAAGAAAAGAAAACGCATTTCTGTGCCTTTATTGATTTAAGAAAATACACTTGGTTATGTGGAAAGGACAAGCCTGAGGTATAAAATAGTAACATTCCGAGTAACTGAAAATGTTAAGAGTAATAAGATCAGCGCAGTCATGTGTAAATCACTTAAACACGCACTCAGATTATTTCGATTGTTCACTTGGACTACTTCAAAGAGAAAAACCTCTTTGCACTTATGTTCTCTCTTCATATAAATGATCTGGAAACAACATTACAATCAAATTTAGAGGCGGGTATCACTTTAGAAGAAATATCTGTATAATTTTGTATTGACTGGGTGAATGAACTCACATCCCTGCCGAGTGTGTCCGCTAAATATAGTTCAGTCTCTTTGTGCCTATTCCCAATCACCATTTCATATTGATAAGTTGATTGTTTTCATTTTTGAGCTTCTATTTTTATTCACATTGATTAAATCAATATAAGTTACACATCTGATTTACACATGAAAGCTGGTTTTAATGAAGAAAGCAGAGCACTAGGCCTACAGACACACAATTCTTGAATACTGAACGCTCATCAATGTACTAACGTACACGGGCAACGAAATTAGCGTGAAATAGAATCTAAGCGAAACGACGAACCAGCAAGAGGTAATTAAAATATTTTAATATATTTAAAGTTGATCTAAGTCATTATTCTGCTTTAATTAACATTACTACCGACCGTAAAATTCTCTCTCTCTCTCTCTCTCTCTCTCTTCCTTCGGTCGGTTTGACTTAACATTTGCAATCATTCATCATAGGTCCAGACACGTTGTGGTATTACACAAGCGAAAATCCGCTATTCTCGTCTTTCATGGATTTTCGCCCTATCTTGATACGATGGTCAAGAGAGAGAG
>JAECUM010032981.1:0-46886 GCA_016617855.1 Megalonaias nervosa | reverse complement strand
AGACTCACATTTGGCATGCAAACAGCAGGTGGAGGCCCATCACCGACTGGAGTCTTGTCACCATATTCAAGACGGGAAAGGCAATGTCATTCTGCCTCCCCGTCAGACAGGGCGAGTATGCCGTTAGTCTCGATATGACAGATGTATACTTCCACGTCCCTAACCACCCCGTCTGTTGCTAGTTTCCACATTAACCGCCATACTGTTATAAACTCGCCGTTCTTCCCTTTGGCCCTCATCAACCTCTGGGCTTTCACTCACACTAGGGACTCCGCTGTATCCATGTTCCAGACGTCATCATTTACATCGACAGCAGCGTACCTGGGCAGCATCTCAAAGAAACACATGGTAAGTTCTATCCTACTCCAAGGCGGAACAATCTCCCATCTCTGCTAGATCATCGAGGCCTTTTCACAAACTGGGAAGTTCAGACCTCCGTACATCCCAGAATTTCATCCATTTGGCCACATGCTTCTTAACCAACCGGAATCTGGTGCATTCCCTTGTGTTCGTGCTCCCAGAATTGTCGAACTCATTGGGTCCATTTCCATCAAAACTTAGATTTCATTGGAAGAGTTCTTGCAACTCCTCGGCTATCATGCGACAGCTGACTTGACCCTGCTCGGATGTCTCGTTATGCGGGCCTTGTCAGCACATTTGCGCAACGTTTTAAGTCTTCTTAATCTAGCAATCATGATCACACACGAAATTCAATCATTCCCACATCAGTGGGGGCAATCCAGGCTGGCTGACCATTGGATTTCCACTGAAGAACCCCAGGCAGAAATAACGTAAAGTACCGCCGCCAGTGCACATAGTGGGAGTACCAACCTGTTGCTGACCTTCACTACCGTTAGCGACACATGGAGAATGGCCTGTACGCATCAATATCCCAAAAAGGAAGGCTGTCATCAATACCTTTCATTTCTGTAAAGATCGATCCTGTGGAGGAAACGGTCCTCTTTCGATCCGACAACACTGTGGTGGTGACCTATATCCTCAAAAAGGGAGGTACCAGACCACTTGTCCAGTGTTCTGATTTGGCATTTTTCTACATGGGTGTAACAATCTCCATACCAACATACAATTCAGACACCTTCTGGCTGCATCAGTGGCTTCACAGAGAATCAATCCAGAAGGGGTCATGTCCTTCACATGGAATGTCCCCTCCATCAGTTGTCACTCGGATTCACACACTTTAAGGGCATCCGATGATCGACCTTGGCGATGAGGTGGAATCAATGGCTACCCACCTTCGTTCCCCCCTCCCCCAGTTGAAGATACAGCAGCTTGGGACGTGAGATGCACTATCAGCCATGTGAGAGGGGTTGTGGGCCTGTTCCACCTCTTCTACGGTGCTACAATTACAGGGTCAGAATGGCAAGATGACTCTGATAGCCCCTCTTTGAGGGCACAAGCCCTGTATCACCGATCTATTTTGCCCAACGATAATACACTCAGGAAGATTCAGGCAAACCTGAATCGACAGTCCTCTTTTTCTACAAGCTCATTTTTTGGCTGTACAGCCTTGAGAGTCAGACTTTTCAAACCTTCATTTGTGGAGAGAATCTCGAGACTAACCATCTGAATCGCCCATCTGCATGCCACTATCCCTCAAGTGGCCAACTTTCTCTGGCTCTGTTCTTGGAGAAGAAACAGTTGGGCCCCAATCGTTACCAAAGGCTACCACCCTATGATATTGGACACATTCTGGCATCATGGCAACATGTTGTGTGGGATAGAGACCTATCAGATCTTTCGGACGATATTGGTCTCCTTGACCAATATCCCTTATTGATCTCCAAAGGGATCTAATCAGGTTTTTTAACATGGCTAGATTTGAATCCTTTCTAGCCTACTCATCGCTAAAGTCACTATCATACTGACCATGTTTACTGATAGCTTTTGCTTCAGCATGCAGGGTAAGAGGGCTGCATCCCCCTTTATGTTCACTGGAATTCTTCTCAGTTCAGATCGGAGGGTTCGTTGGTTCTCAAGATACCATCGGAATTCGTAGCCCAGAACAGATTACCGTCTGTTGGAAGTCAACCAGTGTCCCTGCTTGCTTTTTTCCATAGTCAGATCGAGAACAGCAGCCATGTAAGATTCTGTTCATGCCCTCAGGGATCAATGATCTCGGACACATCCCTTTCCCATAGACAAGTCTAGAGAGACAGCCATGCAAAATCCTACCTGCACCCTCAAGCACTACTTGAGATGCACAGAGACAAGTCATGGCACGAGCAACGTCTCTTCTCACGTGGCTTACTGCTCTGAAGTTTCGAGCAATCTCTGTGAGACAGAACACAGAATATCACACTTCATGCCCTTTATACCTGGCTGAAGGGGGTCATATGCTCGATGTACTCTGACATCTCACCATATCATAGTATCCTCATGTCTGCGCCCTCAAGCACTACTTGAGACACAGAGACAAGTCGTGACATACCTCAGATATCACTTCCTCCCTGTCAAGGTCAGAAAACAAGGCATCACCCCTCAAGACCTTGCTTCATGGTTGAAGTGGGTTATATGCTCTGCATACTCTGAGATCTCTCAAGATCAGAGTCACCTCATGAGGATTACAGCTCACGAGATAAGAGCCATTTCTGCGAGTCTCGCTTTCAAAGGCACTGTTTTGATCCGAGACATTATAGAAACTGTTGGCTGGCATGCAGAGTCAACCTTCTCGAGTTTAGACCTCAGAGATTTATCGTCGCAGAAACACGTTAGATCTAGTAGGGCCGGTGGCAGCAGCACAGACGGCCACCAGACCCAACTAGACCAATCAACACAGCCCATCAGCTTCACTAGATTCGTGAAAATTTTGGTAGGTGAGAAGATCTCAACTTCATCTTCTCAGCCATAGTGTATATATATATATATATATATATATATATATATATATAGATATATAGATACATGAGTTCCAGATCAAGGGATCTCTGGCTGTGTTGCTTAGGTCATTAGGAGAATGGGTTATCTTTCATATGGGGAATCCAGCCACTCATCTCCAGAAGGATACCTGAGGTAGAGGCAGGATGCTCAGCATCCCCTCCTCCTATTACTTATTCTCCTAACATAATGTGATTGGGGAACATATTCGAAGGAGAAAGCAAATTTTTAAAGTAAATTATGTTTCTCTGAGAATACTTACTCAATCACATTACTTAAAAACCCTCCCAACCACCCCGCCATGAGAAAATCAGTGTTAATGTCTCGCTCAGCTAAAAACTGGCGACACCTGGTGGTATCAAGGGGAGGTAATGGGCAAGAGTTACTGCCCTTTGTCTATCTAAAAATAGACAATAAGATGCTTTTCGTCTCTTAGTAGGGCTGGATTTGCGAGGTAGGAGGCTAACATAATGTGATTGAGTAAGTATTATTTACTTTAAAAATTTGCTTTCTAAAACAAAAAAAAAAAAAACAGTTATATTGTATAGATGACAAAATAAAGACCAGCATACAATTTAGACCTATGTATTTTTGAGCGACATCTATACACATGTGCATTGTGTGTATGTGTGTGTGTGTATGAGAGATAGAGAGAAAGACAGAGAGAGACAGAGGGCGTACACCAGAAAAAAAAATGAATGACTTCTTAAACATCAGGTATAGAACTCAGTTTGATTTGCCCAGCTTATATTTTACTTCTTTGCTGTATCAGGGTCTGTCCTTATTAAATTCATTCCATCTCTATTTATCCCACTGCTAGCATCAGTTTCAGCTGACTTTTTTCCTCTCAAGTTTTGCACAATAGTCAAGGATGTCTTCGCCATTTTCATGGGTGAATGTGCTCAACTCCTAATGATTAACATTTACAACATTGTCAAGTTATTTATTAAAATTGGAATTACAAACTGAAAAGAATGTTAAATTCTGTCACATGTTTCTTTCAGGCTCTAATTTCATTCAAAACATGAAAATACTATGATAGGTCTAATCCAGACAGCTAGAACATTTCTGTCTAATCAAGAGGTGAAATCAGCTATTTAGTCCTGTCCAAATAATCAGTCATCATGGTCTTATATGATACACTGTAACTTTTATGAAACAGAATGTAACTTGTACAAACATTTAGAATGTTAGGAATCATGACTCACTGTGCCAGTTCTCTGCATTTTTTATCGATAGAATTTTTAGCATTGTATTTTCAGAATTTTATCAAGTCAGTTTTGTTCATTAGGTTTTTAGTTGTTTTTTTTACCATTCACATTTTTATTTTATGTTTTTTTTTTTCATGATCTTATTGCCCTTGTTGTTGATGTAAACCAAAATTATGTCAATGTAGCTTGCAAATATTTTACATGTATTAAATCTGAATGTGAATGTGGGAAAATAGTGCCAGTGGGCTGGGCTAAATTATATATAATTTTTTCAGTTCCTAAAGGTATCAGTCAAATAAATTCAAAAGGTCTAAGCCAATCGGATAGCTGGAAATTGGAATAATGAAAAAAAAATGTAATTATAAAAGTATGAACACAGTGATGATGGTGATGGTGGTGATGATGATGACAGCAATGATGATAACAAAAATGGTGATAAATATGTTGTAGTGGTAGTGATGATGATAGCTGTGATGATAATGATTATGATGTTAATAGTAATGATAACAGAAATGATGATTATAAGGAACATTGTTGTGAGATAAAACTGTTTTGTCTGGATTATGCGAGGCTGAGATCAGCATGACATAAATATCAATCTTTTAGTGTATATACTAACAAGTGCAAGGTACAAAAACAACAAGTACAAGGTACAATTAAGACTTTATTTACAAATTTACATTGACCTCCTGTACAGAATTTGCAGGCTTTCAGACCCACTCAATTATTACAGATAATGTTTACTGGTAAAATTTGTGGATCTTGAATCAATTATTAGGGATTATAGTTAATGAATCCTTCAATTAATATGAACTTCAAAAACTGAACTTTTGCCATTATTTTTCTTGGGGCACCTGTGTAATTTGTACTATGTACCTTTCTAATTAAAGTGTCATACATTAAATTATAGTGTTCTGTTTCTGAATCATCCGACTACTAAATTCATTTTGGCTTCATATTCTAACAGTATACTTTTAGAGCTCTAATCTTAATCAGAGAGTAAGAAATCATTGTCCTGTTTCCATTGAAGAAGCCATTATTGTCGATGTGATCACTGTTGCCAAGCAGAATGTCATGTTGAAATATTTTTTTTATATGTCTTCTTTATGAATACACGAGTTTTAATCTTTTAATACAGTTGTACCTAATACTGAGCCCCTTGCTGAATTTCAAGACCATCAATTTCATCTCTCAAATGATCAATCAAGTTGTTGATTTCTGACACCCTCCTTCTGTTTCGGACAATTTCCTGTTCCTCATGAATCTGTTCAATCATTGTTTTTAACCAGTTGTTGATCCGTGTAACAATATCATCTTCCTTGTTATCGATTTTCAAAAGATGGGAATCATGGGAGGAACTGACTGCATTGATGATGGTGTCTTTGTCTACGAAAAGCTGCAATCAAGACACAGGTAACTGTATTATCATCTATTTCATGGCCTGAATACTGCATTGTGCCATATATTTATCCATGGCTTGACTTTGCTTATGTTGGTGCAACAAATCAAGACAAAATTAAATATCACATAAAAATTGCAAAAACTTTTTAAAGTATTATTTTTTAAATCCAGTTTACATCTTATATGAGGGTAATATGGCTACCTCTGTGGAACATGCAAACAGCACAAACATTATACGTCATCACCTGTACCATTGTATTTTAAGCTACACATAACCTGATCTTACAGTAAGTTGCTACTTGGCTGAATTGGGCAACTGTGCAACATCATTATCTTAAATTTTTAAGCCCGAGTTCAAGCCAGTAAGGACAGAGTGTTAGATGTGTGTTAATGCATGTACTGAGACTGTTCAAATTAATCTTATGAAGAACAGTATAAACTTGAGTTCAGAGTAAACTTAACCAATGAGTGTCTGCCAAGCTTTTTCAGTTGTTGATTGATTTGTAATTAGCATCACATACAAACATAAAAGACTATTTAGTCCCAAAGCAATGAGGGTAAAATTCAATACCCAAAGGTTTACCAAGACAGCCAACCTGGGCTGGACTATAGTATTTAGTCCCTAAGCAATGAGGGTAAAATGCAATCTGATCTGGACAGGATTAGAAGCCACGACACAATTATGGTGAGTCTGTCACCTGTATGAACAAGACTCTCATCAAGAAAGTGTATAGCACTCAATCACATTCAGATGGTACCTGAGATAGTTCTTTTAACATTGAAATTCAATCTTAAACATCCAGAAAAACTTACCATTCTTAAATCCTCTGATATTTCCTCATCCAGCTCATTTTTTATGACTTTTTCCAATGTGACTATTGAAAGTTCCATCATTCTCTCATGGTGGATGTTCTCAAGGTCACGACACTGGGACAGGAAACCCTGAATGTTCTCCAGGAAGGTCGATACCATATCAGCCATGTTTCTCTCATAGTCTTTAATCACCTCCTAAAAAAAGATCATATTACATCAGAAAATTTATTGACATGGCTGACATCAGCCTATGTAGCCAATGCAAGAACAATTTGCCAAAAGACTTGGATTACTATGATGCATGTTGACATTGAATATTTTTCCATTTTAAGTAACAGTATCTTTATTTGATGATAGATTCTCATAACCTGTACATTCTTAAAGGGCCTTTATCCCAAGATGTTTTCTTTCAAATTTTGGTCCAAAAATGTTTAGTTCTGTTTGAGAACAATGAATTTAAAGAGCTTATTCTTTTGTTTTATTGTTTAAAGTAATGGGTCCTGTATTAGAATGATACTGATCTAATCTCTAAAATGGCTGCATTGAAAGTCCATCTTAAAAATCATCTTATGGCTAATTCTCTTGAACGGATACTTTACCAATGTGGGAGTGTTGGTAACATGCTACAACAGTATGTAGCAGAACCTGAATGAAAATGATGCAGATCTAACAACCAAATAGCCACACTACTGTGAACAAATTTATAAACCAGACCTATTTGACCTTGAGGTCAAGTCAGATGTCACTGCTTGCATTTTTGCACTTCAATGAGCTTATGATGGAAGTTACTTGAATATATGCAACTGAAATTTGACCAGCTGTTGGATTTCATTATTTTTCAGTAAGCAAGTTGATAGCACTCTTGTTACATTGATTTCGAGGTTAAAAGTTTGGATTCAGATTTTTATTAGGGACAATTGGAATGCAAGATAAAGCAGAAAATTATGAATGTATTTTTATCAAACACATTTCATGGATATAACTGAAGAATACCTTCAATGATGCCAAATGTAGCCTGTGTGTGTATCTTGACAGTATCGGTGACAAGTTTAGTGATGTTAGGTTCAAGGACAAAAGCCATAACATGAACAAGAAAGAAAATATTTTGTTACCAAATTAATAAGATTATTTCAATAATCAGCAATAAAATAAAAGGAAAAAGCCACAAAGAAACTGACTTCTCATTAAATAATATGTATTTCTTTTGGACAGTTGACTACCAGTCACTTTGATGGACTGTCTAATTTTAGTCATGGAGGTCATATTTAATTGCAGATTGGCATCATCTGTATGAATTTGAAAGGTTTTCATGTAAGAATACTTCCTATAATAATATGTTTAAAGGCTTTCCTTTTTCTAGTAATGTTGGCCATATTTGATGATGGATTGGCATCATTGGTATAAAATTGGAAACCCTGTATGTTGGCTTGCTCTCTATCAAATTTGGTCAGACATCAGGTCAGCCAACAATAGATTAAATCTTTTCTGGTGATAAATCATTTAATACACTCCACTCTTAGAGCTCAGTGTTTTTTTATACTCAGAACAAATATTTTACCAATGAGGTTTTGGGCCCTAATCTCTATGGTTACCATTGATTAGAAAATTATAGAGAATAAAAAGGCAACATATTCCTCCAACAGACATGCTATGCAGTTTTCTTACTGGTGATCCAAAGCTGGTTGTATTTGTATGTGTGTGTGTGATTTGGATTTTTAATGTAGCTTTAAAAAATTTTCAGTTATATCACTATGATGTCTGCAGTGTGGCAGTTTATAGTGATATCTAGCACTGGGTCATCATGCCGCAGACATGTAGGATGATGTCCCACCCAGTCACATCATCCTGACACCAGGCCCACCAGTCCTAACACCAACCTCTTAATACTGAGTGCCTGGTGACACAGCTGTTAGTACCATGTTAATAAGTCTTTGGTATGACTTGGCTGGGGTTTGAACCCATGACCTCCCGAATCTGAGGCGGATGCTTGAACCATTAGGCCACTGGAGCGGTCAATGCTGGTTGTAATTCTTTCCATTTTTGTCTGCTGCAGGAGGGAATAACAGGAAACAGATTTACCTCTAGCTGATCTACAAGCTGTAACTCGAGTCCCATCAGTTTGTCCCACAACTCAGACACTTGGGTGTTGAACTCCTTGACCTTTGTGTCTAGCAGAGTTGAGTCACTGATCTGGCCTAGCTCATGGAAGGCCTGGAATAAATACATATATTAATGCATACCTGCCTACATAACTACATATATACATATCAAATGATAAGCCCATCCACCACTTTTAAAAAATTTGGTAAAAAAATTTACATTAAATACCTTTATCTGCTTATATATCCTTGATCTAGATTTTGCAAAATGTATCAGATTGGACCCAATGCTCATTGTAGAGTAAGTACTGTACATACATCCATCCATAATTCCTTCCCACCATATGGTAGTACAGTTACAAAATAACAACATGCACAAGAAAACTATGAATGCATGAATGAACAATTCCATCAGGCATAACAATGATATTCTGAAATAATGGTGAACTCAAAAGAATCATGATCTTAGGTTATGCAGTTTCTACACAGAAAACCAAGGAGCTTTCAATAAAGTTGTTTCACAAATCTAACCCACTGACAAGTCCTATTCTGTTTTGACAAGACCCCTGCCAAATTAAATTGTTATTCTGCATGTTGATTTTCATACTCAATTAACAATATGGGTCACAATCTGAAATGCCAAAACTGTCATCTTTTTCTATGAAGTCATAGAATATAGCAGACCTGTTTACCCATCTGTATTTTACCGTATTTGTACGGAATAAAGCCCATCCATATGGTCATACGGTCATTGATATGAAAATACGATTTGAGGTTGCATTTATTTAATAAGTTTTTTAAATTAATTTTTAAGCCGTTTTTGTTCCATTTCCTTTCATTGTATCGTCTCTTTGGTCCGCATCCGCAGTCTGTGCCACATTACTGATTTTAACATTCTCAACATCCGGTTGTTTAAATAAAGAAAATGCCGCCAACAAGAAAGTTTCAGCACGAAACTGATGATGAAAATGGAAAGTCTAAACATAGAAAGCAGCATTTTCTACCAGTTTATAATACTCTGTGGCCATGCTTTAAACCATCGTCAAAAGGAGAACATTTGGTGCTCTGCACTGTTTGCAAGTTAGACTTTTCCTGTGCACATGGTGGAAGGAATGACTTCACGGCACATGGAATCGGAAAATCATGCAAATTTGGAATCTTTAGTGAAGGGAAATAGAAATATTTTGTCAATGATGAAGGGAAAGGAAGTCGGTGATCAACACATACTTCAAAAGCAAATAACGCGTGCCAAGGCGATTCTGTTTGAGTTGATCGTAAATATGAATTTGTCATTGAGCACAGCTGACAAGTTAAAATGTTACAGATCAGAGATCCTCATTAGCCAATCAGACCATTGAGGCTCTATTGGTCCTGAAGATAAAACCAAAGAATTTTACCAAAGAGTGGACAGGTGACCAGCTGGATAAAGAGTGCCTATTATATCGCCATTAAAAACCCATAGACTATGCCTCATTAAAATATTAATTCCAAGTGGATCAGTTTGATATTGTTGACAAACTTTGTACAAAATAATATATGAAACTCATTTTCAGTCTAGTAAATGTTGACAAGCTGATACTAGATTTTATGAAATAAACAAGATTTCCTTCACCTATCTAGATGAAGTTATTATTTTCTGAGTGGATGGATAGTAACAATGTCATAATGTTTTATATCAAGTCTTCCTTAACCATGTAAATTGTAGAGAATCAACTTTATTTAAAATGTTATGGATATGTGTGAAGCTGAGAAAACAAATTTTCTAGAGAAAGTAACGGAAGTAAATAACGGAATGAATTTGGGTGTGTGGAGGTATTCTTTTGGTTTTTATCACTATAATATAAACAGGATTTTTAAGTCAGTGGTGTTCAATTTCTGCAGATTTTGCCTTGAAACACAGAATTGCCTGAATGCCAGCATTTTAACAAACTAGAAGTTATTTACAGAATATTGTATAGTCAGTATGTGTGCAATATTACATAATGGTAATTATAGTGTATTGATAGTGTCTACTATTTGTGTGTTGTTTCACAGGTGATGTGTGTTGCATTAAGATGTTAGAAACACTGAATGAAAATACTGACTGGCTTCTTAAAACACTGAGAGACATTGCTTAAAATACTGACAGGCAAATGTATAGGTAAATAGGTCAGATATAGTAAGAAACCACTGATTATCGTGGACAAATAAGTGGAATTTGAAAATCCATAGTTTGTTAAAGAACATAAGTGTGTGGGATTTAAATACCCATAATTTATTATAGTACACAAATGTCTGGAATTTGAGTATCCATATTTTATTATAGTATATAAATGTGTGGAATATAAATACCCATAACTTATTATAGTACACAAATGTGTAGAACTTAAATCCCCAAAGTTTATTAAGGTACACAAATGTGTGGAATTTAAATACCCAGAGTTTATTAAGGTACACAAATGCATGGAATTTAAATACCCAGAGTTATTAAGGTACGCAAACGCATGGAATTTAAATACCCAGAGTTTATTAAGGTACACAAATGCATGGAATTTAAACACCCAGAGTTTATTAAGGTATGCAAATGTGTGGAATTAAAATACCAATAGTTTATTGTACACAAATGTGTGGAATTTAAATACAGAGAGTTTCAGATAGTCCACAAATTTATTGAATTTAAATACCTATAGTTTATTATCGTACACAAATGTGTTGAATTTAAATACCCAGAGTTTCATATAGTACACAAGTGTGTGGAATTTGAAAACCCATATAGTTTATCATAGTACCCAAATGTGTTGAATTTAAATACCCCCAGTTTACAATAGTACACAAATGTGTGGAATTTGAATACCCATAGTTTCTTACAGTACCCAAATGTGTGGAATTTTTAAATACCCAGAGTTTCATATAGTCCACAAATGTGTGGAATTCAGAAACCATAGTTTATTATAGTGCACAAAATTAATGTGTGGAATTCAAATACCCGTTGTTAATATCTTACACAAATGTGTGGAATTTAAATACCCCTGGTTTATTATAGTACATAAATGTGTGGAATCTGAATACCCATAGAACCTTACCTCTTACTAACAATGATCTTTCTGTAAAAATTGGCACTTCGTACAAATATATTTTTTTACACGACACGTGCCCTGTGAATATTGTAGACACAGGCTAACATTGCAGATTGGCCATGAAATCAAGGTTTACACTGTTCATAATCATGAATTATGATTTTAAGCAAATATCTCAGACCTGATCTTCTATAGTATTGTGCAACAGTAGATCTGTTCCATATTTTTCATAATAGGGTATTCATTCTACTTAAATTAATCCCATTAGATCATACCATAGACTCTCATATGACTTAAGTCCAACTGCAAACAACATAGACCTTGATCTGCTGTCAGATACTGCAATGGCAGGTCAGGGCCTATGTTGTTTGTTTTACTGACCAATCCTAATGAACTGAACAGACCCAGATCTGCTGGCACATTATGCAATGACAGATCTGGGTCTGTGCAGTTGGGTCTGACTTGTATGTGAATAGATACGGTACCTTCTTTTTGTACACCATAAAATCAGCTATGGTTTTCATGCCCATTTCTTTGTTTTCAAGTTTGGCCTCCTCCACACATTCCCAGAACTGTGCCACTTCTTCCTGACGTTTTTCATTCTCCTGAAGACCAAACTCAAACATCTGGTGACAGATTGCCACAAATTTCTCTTTAAATGTAACAAATTGTTAAGGTAAATAAACAATTGAGCAACACAAAGAGATTTCATCCCAAAAAACAAGCACAATTCTGCACCTAATGAGGCATACTAGAAATAAAAATCTACTGACACATTGCAAAATATTTCTTCCTCTGGATAAAAAATTAGGAAGAAAATAAATATTGGCTAAAAAACAAGAGATGCTAAGAAATTTTGCTGAAAAATCCATAGATATCTGTGAAGGTATATAACAAATTGAGGAAACCTTGTATATAGTTCCAATAAGCTTTTATGCATTAGTATTTTTCAGAAGAATACCATCACAAGCAAATTTGTGTATATTTATATATGTATGGACAGGAAGGGATGAGGAATGTAATCAAATCCCTAGTGTAATTAAAAGTGGGATTTCCTGAAGCTCTTGAGTATTGGTACATGTACATACAGGGACATCTTTTTACAGTCACATCACAGCAGATATTTAGCACAGTGAAAACATAGCAGCATTAAATTGTTTACAGGCAGAGAATGGGCCATCATTATATTTCATTTCTGTCTATATCTAGCTGGATTGCAAAACAGTTCTGACTTACGGATTGATGATGTCTATCCACCTGTATGGCATCAACACTGAGGTCTGGATTTTTGCTTAGCTCATTTTCTCAGATACTAATGCCTATGTAAATGTTTTACAAGAAGTACTGCAGCCAGCAGTGAAAAAACTTGGTCATTGTGTTTATATTTCACGATTCAGTTGTTTGTACTTACCTTGCACTAAGCTCAGTTGTTATAGGTTAGAGCTTTTGCTTAGTTCAGTTTCTCTGTCACTGAGATGTACAATACCTTTCAATAAAAATTACGTCACTGACTTATATTTCCCTCCACAGTGACCTGGGATAAACATTTGTGTTTAGCTTATTTTCTCAGATGCTATTGTGTCAAGAGTCACAGAACTTAGTAAAATAACACATCATAAAGAGATTTACTACACACTTCAATCAAAACTAAGTCACTATGACCTATATGTTTACATTCAAGTGATCTGAACTAAACCTTGCATTTAGCTGCTTCTTACATGCTATTATTGCAGAGTGGTGCAACTTGATACATAGGATTAATCATAACAAATGCTACACCACTGGAACAAAAGGGGTCTGTAATCCAGCCATTATGGCCATTGGTGGGTTTTCTTGTTACCTCAATTATATGATAAAGTCAGATGATTTACTACTTTGCAAAAGCTTAGTGGTGACATGAGGTGGCTACCGAGATGAAGAAAACTTAAGAAATAAAACCAAATTACTGCTCTCATAAGAGTAGCCACAAAATCTTGTATAAGCTGGAACCAAGATCAAACATGTGGCTACAGATTGGATAAGCTAGTGTACTTCTTTTTGTGCTATCTAAAATTGCAATTGTCTCTACTTATCTCTGGCCAGCTTTACAACAATAAAATATTGACATTAACAGCTGATAATGTTATCTTGAAGGCAGAGATGTTTGGTTGCTATATGGTCTTAATTTAATTTTTTTTTTTTTTAAATCTTTGGTGGAGATTAGACTTAACTTTTCCCATGCAATGAATACCTAACTATAACTGCAGGAAATGTTTCTGCACTCTTTTGAAGAATTGTTGCAGATCTTCTGGGCTCAATCTTGATTAGAAATCTGATTTTAAAAAAAATGAATTGGAAACTTATGAAGTTTTGCAAATTGCAGTCCTTGGAATACATATTCCATAATTTAGCATTAAATGCTGGTCCAATAGCAAACAGTACACCCATATCTGCCATTCAGTAATACAAAGGCAGATCAGGGTCTAAGCTTTTTATTGTATGAATGGTTTCAAACAAGCCACACAGATGCCATCTAGACTTATAGTATGAATGGTTTCAAACAAGCCACACAGATGCCATCTAGACTTATTGTATGAATGGTTTCAAACAAGCCACACAGATGCCATCTAGACTTATAGTATGAATGGTTTCAAACAAGCCACACAGATGCCATCTAGACTTATTGTATGAATGGTTTCAAACAAGCCACACAGATGCCATCTAGACTTATAGTATGAATGGTTTCAAACAAGCCACACAGATGCCATCTAGACTTATTGTATGAATGGTTTCAAACAAGCCACACAGATGCCATCTAGACTTATAGTATGAATGGTTTCAAACAAGCCACACAGATGCCATCTAGACTTATAGTATGAATGGTTTCAAACAAGCCACACAGATGCCATCTAGACTTATAGTATGATGGTATATCAGGGTCTACTGTGTAAATATGGTATAAAAAATGATGGTACACCAAACACAAGGATATGTGAGAATCAGTTCATCTACACCTGGCATCTCCTTGAGTCTGTTTCCTTCTGCGTCATCTGAATACATCATGTCAAATAAGCTTGGACCATCCATTCCCTCAACATATGCATTCTGAAATATAGTTAGATATATAATAGAAAAATGCAAAAATCCCACCTTAAATCACATAGTTTTATCTGGCATACAAAAGGAGTGAATTTACACTTTTTGCTAAACATTAAGTGATGAATATGACAGAAATGCTGGTGTCTATCAGGACAGACTGGATCACTTTGGTAGCTCAGTTGGTAGTGATTCATGATCCAAGGAATGTAGTCCAAGCTGGCTGCCTCGGTGTGCCCTTGGGAGGGCATTTAGCTCCCATTTCCTTGGCATGACATAGCCAATAAATGAGCAGAGAGTTTAATGCAGATCAATAGACAAAATATCATTCCATCAAATGATCTGCCAATGCATATTCAGCATGCTAGACAATGCATATATGTGTGTGTGACATAACATTGGTAAATGACAGCAACCTAAAAGTGATGGAGAAGAACGTTTCTGCTACTCAGCAAAGAGAATACTTTAAAATCCAAGTGCTATTAGGATACTCTCCGCCAACTCAGAAAAAGTTTACTGATGTAAATCTCTGTCATATCCATTCTCTGCCAGATGTCAAGACTACCTTAAAGTTTATTGATGTAATTCTCTGTCACATCCATTCTCTGCCAGATATCAAGACTAACTTAGATAAAGTTTATTGACATAATTCTCTGTCACATCCATTCTTGCCAGATATCAATGCCAACTCTAAAAAAGTTTACTAATGTATTTGTCTGTCACATCCATTCTCTGCCAGGTAACAAGACCATGCTGGATAAAGTTTACTGGTGTAATTATCGGTCCTATCCTACAATTCTGTGGTGGTTTCATCATTTAAAGATGGCCATGAATCTATCAAAGATGACCAGTGTTCTGGAAGATCATAGCCTAAAACTGCTGAGCTTGAAGCAGCAGCTGCTGTGAAGGAGGTCACTTATGAAGATGTTAAAAATACAGTGGAGTATATTTGTATTATCATGGACATTAATTCATTAGGTGTTTTTAATACATGAAAGAATCATTTGAGGCTCAGGAGGGAATGTACAAGATGGGTCCAGCATTTGTTGATGGCAAATCAAAAACATTCAAGGTTAAATTGCCAAACAGCTACTCACCAAATAGGAAAAGAATGACCATAGGTAAGTGAATGAGATCGTTACAGGTGACAATACATGGATATGCTCTTTTGAACCTGAATTGAGAGAAAATAATAAAGTTTGGATCAGAGAAAATGAGCAGAGACCACAAATTGCTCACTGTAGCCATACTGTCAAGAGAGTTTTATACCAGTTATGTGGGTATCTGTGCCTGACTCGGCTAGTAACGATGGATATTTTTATGTCTCTAAAGTGTTGCCAAAAGTTGTGGAACGCTACTGAAACACCTGTTCATGCACCAGTACCCAAGCTATCCATCTTGACAATGCATGGACAAACACATAAATCTGCCATCATGACAGACTTCCTGAAGAAGCACAGCATCCAAACTTTGTCTCCAAAAATGTTTATTTTTGCCTGCCCATCAGTAATTTGCTCCAATTTTATATAGGTAATATGCTCAAATGAAACATTCACTAAAATTTAACGAGATATTATCAACAGTAATTTGATATCTGCACACATTTATTTTAATGTTAATTAAGCAGTGTTTCCTATAAATTCATTGGCTACCTTACCTAATTTGCTATATTATCCAGATAATAATCTTGTATATCTATTGAATTCAAACTGTTGGATAGTTATGGCAGTCATGTGTATATATATGATCCTGTTTTGATAATTTGGAAAGAGATTCTCTTCTTTAAGTACTCAGTTTATAAAGCCTCTTTAACTATCACCAGAATACCATATCTTCAAGGGTTTCTTTCCAGGTTTCTACATTCTTGTCCTGGCTGTGGCTTTAAACTATTCAATGCTATTAAGTACAAAAACTCCTGTCATTAAAACCATATTTATTTTCTCAAAAATCAGGCAAGAATAACAGGCCAGCTATCTGTTTGCATGTTTTACATGACCACCTGGAAAATGAAGGCATGTGATTTCTTCAGAGGGAGTCACATGACCTTCACATGATCTTCAGTAAAAGAGTATTTAAGAGTGCGTTATTTATCTGCCCTGTGCTAACAGTTAGCTAATAATGAAATTCTCTTGGTACATTATGCATTACCAATCTTGCAATGCATCCATTTTTAGAAACATAATTTCACATGCAAATGCAGTATCAGCCACCGACTTTTTGGCAATTAAATCACCTGTGAACTCCAACACCTGCATTAACTCTTTCATATGTTAAGAAATGTGTGCAGGAGTTAGTGCTCATATTCATTCTTTGAAAATAAATATTTATGTGTCTTTCTGTATACTTAGTATGTCCCATCTCACTTGTTATGTTTCTTTCAAAACCTGTTAAAGATTGGCATTAACAGCTTTCATAATATTGATTTGACAATGACAGCTGTTGACTCTTTAATGTATTCTATGGGAATGACTAATTTATTTTGGTACGAAACCACTCCCCCCCTCTCGTACTGATGGCATTAGTGCATGCAGATCTGCATCTTTTACACACATACACATATGGATAACACAAAGTAAAGGCAATCTTTTAACAGTAAGATACAAATATGCTTTCATATATTCCTGTTTGAGAATTGTGTGCTGGTGATGTCAAAACATGAACATCATTGTAAAATCAAATATGCATGGTGAAATCTCAAAACGTACATCATGATGATACTTACAATTATGGTATTGTTATTATTATTATCATGAAAGAAGAACAATAATGATATAATTGTAACTATCATCATCATCATCATCATCATCCTCTTAATCAAGAAGGACCACAATGATATAATTGTAATTATTATCATCATTATCATAATCATGATCATCATTATCAACATCTCACCATCATCATTATCATTTTTATTTTTATTTTGTAATATAAATACATAAAGAAAACTTCTAAGTAAAATTTAAATTCTTATGTTAATTAAAAAAATGTTTAAAACTGATATGATTACAGTATTTGATTGAGAGTAAGAATTACTACACTCAAACTGGTGTACTACACATAGTAGCCATATCTATTTTACATACTACACTGTACTGTATTTGAAGGAGAGTAAGAATTACTACACTCAAACTGGTGTACTATACATAGTTGCCATATCAATTTTACTTACTACACTGTACTATATTTGATAGAGAGTAAGAATTACTACACTCAAACTGGTGTACTATACATAGTTACCATTTCAATTTTACATACTACACTGTACTGTATTGGATAGCAAGTAAGAATTAATACACTCAAAGTGGTGTACTACACATTGTTAACATATCAGTTTTACATACTACACTGTACTATATTAGACAGTGAGTAAGAATTAATACACTCAAAGTGGTGTACTAGACATTGTTACCATATCAATTTTACATACTACACTGTACTGTATTTGATAGCGAGTAAGAATTAATACACTCAAATGCACAACACATATTTATCAAATTGATTTTACATAAGACACCCAACTCTCCACAACAGTATCAACAATCTCAGATAAAATCTCCACTGAAGTCAAGATTGCTAGACAATACAATTATTAAAATTAAAGTCCACAGATCATATGTTTTAAGAAAAACATAACATGAACACATGCAGTGCTCTGATGGAATTTAGTACTGAATCCCTTTTCTGACATCAGTGCATCATGAGACTGGGTGCTTCATTAATCGTCTACAATGCAACTGATCAAGCAAATAAAAGCCACTATTTTTTATATTTACAGTGGATTTTTGTTGGCATAAGAGGGACTTGTAAATACATATTTATATTAGTTATAGATTAATGCATGGCAATTTATAAATCTTGATAGAAACTACTGTCTCTCTCATGAGAAGCTATCATTCTACTGCAGAAGGGATGACATCAAAAGAGGGGGATCAATACAGTCCTTTTCAAAAGCATGCACAATTGTGCCAAATCTATCTATCTTTCTTTATATTTATCTTCATGCATTTCCTAAATTATTTCTTTAATTATTTCTATCCAAACATGAATACCCTATGCAATTCAAGCTGCTTAGCTTTCTTTTCCTCATCCTCTTTCTTCAACTCTCCCTGCTTCTCATTGTGCAGCATCTCTTCAATTGGAATCTGGTACTTCTCATATGCTGCATCTTTCTGGAGGAAAATAACACAAGGATTAAATATCATTCACCAATGGTATCATTGCCAGCTATGATAGTGTTTCCAGTGGTATTACTATGTTAGTGTTTCCCATGGTATCTCTGCCTGCTATGTTAGCGTTTCCAATGGTATCACAATGTTAGCGTTTCCAATGGTATCATTGCCTGTGATGTTAGTGTTTTGATTGGTATCATCACCTGCTATGTTAACGTTTCCAATGGTATCATCTCCTGCTGTGTTAGTGTTTCTAATGGTATCATTGTCTGCTATGTTAGTGTTTCCAATGGGATCATCTCCTGCTGTGTTGGTGTTTCCAATGGTATCATTTTTGCCATGTTAGTGTTTCTAATAGTATCATTGACTGCTATGACGGTGTTTCCTATAGTATCATTGTCTGCTATGTTAGTGTTTCCAATGTTAACATTGACTATGTTAGTGTTTCCAATGGTATCATTGTCAGCTATTAAAGTGTTTCCAGTAGTATCACTGACTGCTATGTTGGTGTTTCCAATTGTATCATTGACTGCTATGTTAGTGTTTCCAGTAGTATCATTGATTGCTATGTTAGTGTTTCCAACAGTATCAGTGACTGCTATGTTAGTGTTTCCAATAGTACTATTGACTGCTATGTTTGTGTTTCCAATAGTACCACTGACTGCTATGTTAGTGTTTCCAATAGTATCATTGATTGCAATGTTAGTGTTTCCAATAGTACCATTGATTGTTATGTTAGTGTTTCCAAGAATTTAACCAAGATTACATGAAGTAACATGAGTACTGTACAAGGCAGAAGTACATTACGAACATCTGGGAATGTATGTACAATGTTTGTCCAGAAATGAAATGCAAGGATTAGATCTCTAATTTTAGTAAAGTAACTGACCTTGACCTCCAACCATCAACTTTGAAATCAATGTGTTCCTTTCTGGACAATTTATTCAAAGGGAACATACACTAAGTTTCCTTGAAATTGTTTATAGAGACATTCAGTGTGTGTGCATGTGTGTGTGTGTGTGTGTGTGTGTGATTTTTAATGTGGCTTTAACAATTTTTCAGTCATATCACTACAATGTCTGCAGAGTGTCAGTTTATAGTTATGTATAACACTGAGGCATCATGCTGCAGACATGTAGCATTATGTCCCACCCAGTCATATTATCCTGACACCAGGCCAACCAGTCCTAACACTAAACTCTTAATGCTGAGCATCAAGCGAGTCAGCTGCTAACACTGTTTTTATAAGTCTTTGGTATGACTCGGCTGGGGTTCAAACCCACGACCTCCCACATCTGAAACAGATGTTCTAACCACTTATGCCACTAGAGAGACATTCAGTAAAGAAATGCAAGGGCAAAATTTAAGTATCATAAGCTTGAATTTAAGCCACTGACTCCCAAATAAATAGAGGTCTTTGTTAGGTAAAAGGATTATAATATATTTAGCATGTTTCATTGAACTTAAGCCACTGACTCCCAAATAAATAGGGGTCTTTGTTAGGTAAAAGGCTCATAATATATGTAGCATGTTTCATTGAACTAGTTAAAAAGATCTTGTGGTTCAGAATGAAATGCAAAGGCCAAATATAGTTGTAATAACAGTTACCTTGACTCTGAAGATACCACTCCCCAGACAAAATCAACAGAGGTCTTTCTTGAGCAATGCATTATTTTATACAAAATGCATTGTGTATTGCTAAAGTTACTGTGCTAGAATGAAATGCAATGGCCAAATCATTTTTTGTGACAGCAACCTATATCCTTGGAGTTACTGACCCCAAATCAACAGGATTCTCTCTAGGGCAAGGGGGAATATTTGTACTAAATGTTACTGTATTAAGTTATCCAGGACTTAAGTTATCTGGAAATGAAATGCATAGGCAAAATCTATTTTTAGTAACAATAGCCTTGACTTTTAAGCTATTTGTCCCCCAGATTAAGAGGGGTTTCCAATGGGGTTTAAATGGAACAAACAAGTTAGAAAAATTTGAATTATATTATCATCCAGAAATTAAATGCATACATAAAAAGTAGGGTTCTTTTTAAGTAAGCAGTGACCTTGACCATTGCATTATTGACCTTAATATCCAAAGGGTTCTTCCTTGGGTTAATAGGAACACATGTATTAAGTTGTGTTAAAATCTGTTCCCTAGATCTGACACGAGAACAGAAGACCCCATCCCACCCAGTCCTTCACCTCACCCTTTCATTTGTCCAACCACCTGGACAGATGCATAAGCAATAATAGCCTGTATCTGTCCTTAGCATGATATCAAAACTATAAACCAACAAATATGCAAGACTGACCCCAGGTCTTGTGGTAAAGCACTAAATTTAGGAAAGGGGCAATAACTCTGTCAAAATGGCAACATAGACACACGGGGAGATGAAAAAAGTTTGGTATTTTTTGAGAAAAATATGCACAGACATGATGTATAACCTTGTCCCTCAGTTGCTATGTTGTGATATTTACAAGAAACAACTGACAGAAACCTCCAACTGGAACAGTCTGTTCATTTTCATACTGACCACATCAGTATGGAGAAAGGGACATAATTCAGTAAATAAGGAAGGTGAAAGGAAGTAAATTATGATCCAAAATACATAAATCTCATTAAAAGCTATAATAATGATACAAGCAAACAATACTGCATTGGGAAAATGGAAATCTTCAATGTACACCAAAATGGTTGTCCAATAAATTATGAACTTGTATGGGTAACACTAAAATTCATTAATGCGGGTGAAAAAACTTAACTTCATATAGATTGTAAAAAAATGAAAAAAAGTGACAGAGTTGAGAAAACTGTTGAACAAGGCTAAAATTATATTTTGAGACTTTACTGACAATAATATGACAATTGAAATTATTAATAATTAAAAATTATTCTCTGAGTCACTTAAATTTAATGATACTCAAATATTGTGACTGACAGCAGTAAGTAATATATTATTGACTTCAAACTCTTCGGCAAATTTGTCTAGACAGAATACAGAAAAATGCAAAATAGAGAATACTCACTGACTGCTGATCTATGAGCCTATAGTCCAGAAATTCAACATTGGATAAAAATGCTATAACATACATTCTGTACTCTGGCTGGGAGCAGAATGGATTTCCATTCAGATTCAATGTTTTCAGCTTCTTAAAGCATCTCAAATATACCAACTGCAATAAAAATGGAAAAACATGAGATGACTATAATGTTAAAAAATATACAGAGCTGTTATACCAGGATATGTAAAATTATGAACCAATTTTTCTTACCACTGACCATCAAAAAGTACAGTAAATATGCAGTACAGCACATATACATAAAATACAGTAAATATGCATACAAATACAATAAATATGCATACAAATACAGTAAATATGCATAAAAGTACTATAAATGTAAATATAATAAATATGCATAAAAGTACAGTAATTATGCATAAAAATACAGTAAATATGCATAAAAGTACATAAAAGCGCAGTAAATATGCATAAAATACAGTAAAGTAAATATGTTTAAAATACAGTAAATATGCATAAAATGCAGTAAATATGCATAAAAGTACTGTAAATGTGCATAAAAGAACATTAAATATGCATAAAAGCATAAATATGCATAAAAATACCATAAATATGCATAAAAGTACAGTAAAGATTTATACAACTATTGTATATATGCATAAAGTACAGTAGTACAGTATATATGCATGGACTTGAAAAGAGCAGTAGATATATAATTACTTTGTATTTAGGTCTATGTCCTTTTAAACAAAAGTCAAAGATGATGTGATACTGCTGTCATGTGCATGCGTGTGCTCACAGTGTTGTACAACTTTGCAAACATCATTCAAGACAGAGACTTGAAACCTTGGCATGTGATCTGTAGATTTACACATGGTTTTAGAATTTAGATCCATTCCCTGGGAGTGGAGCTTAAGGAGGGGTGGGTGGGAGGTGAACACTACTGCATCAATATAATTAAATATAAACTGTTTAGTAATTTCAGGAGTTGTTTTGTTAAATAACTCATCCAATAAAGCTCCAGACAGAGACATGGGATGTGATTCAAGGTGGTCTCTAGATGTGCAAAACAATTTTAGAATTTTGAGCCATATCAAGTGGTAAAGTTACAGGGTGGAAATGCAGGGTTCATACTGACTTCTCTCCACCACTAGAATTGGGCAAGGTGGTGGGAAATAGGGAGGAGTGAGTGTAGAGAGATAAAATATGTTTAATCTTCAATAGTCACTTAAACAGCAGTTTTACTACACCTTCAAGTCAAATAAAAGCAAAAGAAATTCTCATTGAAATTTAAGAAATTAATAATTTTGTTTCTTAGTTTAAATCACTGAATCTGCAGAATAATTTTGTTTTGCAAGGAATGGTAACATTAAAAACTGAAGACAGACATTGAGGTTTAAAACCTCTTCCTACATTTACAGGATCAAATATGAAAAAAAACCTCGTTTACATTTACTACAAATTAGTCTATAAACCACTTTAGTGTAATAATTTACTTGTGACTGGCTTCCAAGTGTGTGATGAAATTTTGCTCATTTTCAAGCTCGATATGTGAGTTTATGGCAGGAATCTCATTGATGAAATGTGTTTGCTACAAAGTCGATAAGAAAAAGCATGAAATTACGTTTAAACTTTTGGAACAAAAGGAGATATATGAGCTGATGGTGTACTTAGAATAAGAAAGCATTCAATGACTGGCCATTAAAAGAGTATGAGTAAAGATATCAACTTGAGAAAATGTGAAAATGACTTTGCTTTGAAGCAACAATTTCACCAGAATCACCCTTACCATGGAGTCTGAAATGTGGTCCCTGGGTCATAACTTTCAATGTTGTGAGCCAATTTCCACCCTCAGAAAACTACTTGTCCCCCATGGACAACACACCCCAACACACCCAGGCAGGGATTAAGGCCATGGGAAAAGGGGGATGAAATATGACTGTATACTAATTGATCATAATTTCATATAAAATATGAACAAATGTCCATGCATTGTAGAGAAATGTCATGAAAGTCTAAATACTACGACATTAACAAAGTTTAATTTTTTTTTTAAAAATCTCTGCAATATTAAAGTGATGTTTGACCATTTTTTTCTCTGCCAACATTGTCAGGACAGTGTAATCTGTATTACTGTTCAAAATGGTAAAATTTCACCCTGGAAAAAAAGTACAAGACATATGCAAAATATTAGGAAAAAGGTCCAGGCCTATGGCCTTGATTGATTTTGTGAATAAATAAATAAATCCTTTTCCACGCTTATTCTGTGTACCTGAAAAATTAGTTTTTAAACCACACAATGCCATTTTTTAAATATAGACAGGGATTCCTTCATCCTAATCAGACTAAAAAAGAAAGAGATATACCATGTTTAATTGATACAACTAAACGTAGACAAACTATGCATAATGTACTTCCAAAGCTATAGGAACAAAAGTAAAGTTCTATTTAAAGTCAAGTAACTGAGGTGTATTCTCTAAGACTTACATTTTCCAGATCCTTCAGGTCATTGTTTCCGATGGAAAACACCTGTAAATTAGTCATTGTGTCCATATTTTCAATTTTGCTTATTCTGTTGTTGTACAGGGTTAAGTCTTCCAGTCTGGTTAATTTATCCAGACCCTCTATCATCTCAATATTATTAAAGGATAAATCTGGAAATAAAAAAAAATAAAATTAAAAGTTCTAATAAAAAGATAATACTGCATTATTTAGGGGCAACATAGAGTGAAGCTTAAGTGGATATCTAAATCAAATGGACACCTTTCCATTAAGAGATTCTGTAAATAATAAAGAACTTTATGTGACAATCCTATGTGGAAAGGAAACCTGCAATAAGCAGTAAGAGGATATTTTGTTTTGTCCAAAAGTAAATTCCTGTGAAGTAATATACACATAACTTTGTGTAAATGTATACCTTTCCCATAACAGATATTTATTAAGTACATTAGCATTCACTATGCTTCGATTATTTAATTAAACTGGTCCACTTTTTTAATGGATTTATAAATCTTGCTTTGAAAATGTACTGGGCTTACCATCAATATTCCCCCATACAAAAGATGACTGATTACAAAGTATGTATCTTTTCTGAACCAGTTTCACTGCATACATCATGACTAATGTTACAATCACTTTAATATTATTTTTTCTACCTAAATTAAATGATGGCCTTCTGTGCCCCCAAACTAAAGCTTGTTGTACTCCATATTCTCAAGTGAACTTCAGTTCTCAAAAGTTTGATTATAATACAGCAAAACAGAACATAGTCTGAGTATTAAACAAAACAGTCTGGGTATCAGACAAAACACAATCAGGGTATTGGATTTGAAAAACACAGGGTATTGGACAAAACAAAGTCTGGGTATTAGATAACACACAGTCTGGTTATTAGGTAAAACATGATCTGGTATTGGACAAAACACAGTCTGGGTATTGGAGAAAACACAGTAAGGTTATTGACAAAACACAGTCTGGTTATTGGACAAAAAAGAGGGTATTGGACAGAGCAGTCTGGGTATTGGACAAAACATAGGCAGGGTATTGGACAGAACACAGTCAGGGTATTGGATAAAACACAGTCTGGGTATTTGAATAAAAACAGTCTGGTTGTTGGACAAATTCATCTCTAACAGACATCAATTAGAATGTCCACATCCTTTCCACTGCATGCTTGACAAAGCCACTGGATGTAAATAGTAGCCATTTGAAGTGCTCTCAAGTCCATGTTTGTTATTATGTAATAAAATCTTTTTTTTTCATGTCACAACAACTTGATGACAAATCATCACTAACTGCAGTAAAAGCAATAAATTTTTTGGGCAATGGAAAATGAATGATTTCCTCAGTTTTTCCAACAAAAACTTGCAAGAATGACATGAAAATTAAAATGTACAAGAATTTCACTGATGGCAGAAACACCATCACATGTCATTTTCAGTGTCTATCTCTTTATGATCATCTTTTTCTTCATATATCTAGCTGGATATTCTTGCAACAAAACTGTGTCATTTGGGAAGTGTCACAACAATTTAACCTCTAAGTATCTTTCAGTGTGTTGAATTTCTTTTTGGCTTGGAATGGCAAAAAATATGAGGATGATCTGATTATAATAGACATATACTATGAAGGGATATCTGTTTGCTGTTTGGTACTGACAGGCACAGATAGGCAACCCTTGCTACTTATGCTGCTAATCAGACTGCAGGAACCAACATCAATAACATGAGTGTCAGATATAACTCTAGAGTAAGTGTGTTCCAAAATGGTGGCCACTGGAATAAGTACTTCCCTCTCATCTGATCATTTTGGCTTCAGTATTTAAGCTACTTTTTAACAAGGATACCATGATTTATATGCCTGTCCTGTGTTTAATAATCCTCTTTGTTAAAGCCCTAGTAGGGCCTGGCTGACTTTGCAGATTATTGACCTGTGGGTCTCAGTGACATAAATCAAGATGTCTTCAACTAAACAATTTAGAAAGCATTATTTTATCTTAAGACTTGTCTTGACCTTGACCTTAGGACATGAATATTGATAAAGTTCCCTTAAAAGCAAGCCATCAACACAGTTTGGTCAAGGAACACACTCTAGGAAAATTACTGTGCAAAACCCTTTGTTTTTTATTCACAATGACACTGACCTTTGACCTTTTGACCCAAAATGAATAGGTCTCTTCCTCACCTCTGAGCAAGTCCTCCACAAACTTTGGTCAAGGTACATGGTCTGAAAATAAATTTATTATGCAGAAAACATTTTCTTCTTTCAGTCACAGTGACCTTGACCTTTAAACTTTTGATTCCAAACTTCGGTGAAGGTACAAGGTTTGGAACTGAATCATTTGTGCAGAAGCTAAATTTAATTTTTAAGCTGCAATTGCTGTGACCCTTTATCCTTACCCCCCCCCCCAACAATAGGCTTCTCACATACTAGAAATGTCAGCCATTCACAACATTTAGCCTGGGTTTGTGATGTAGAACTGGTGTTATTGTGCATATAATGCAGAAACTATTATTAAACTTTCACGACCTTTTGACCCCAAAATCAATAGACTTCTTCTTACCGCAACTGCAAGCCATTCATAATGATTTGATGAATTCAATTTTGATACACCCACCGAAAGGTGTATATTGTTGACATCTGTTCATCCACCCATCTATGACTTTTGGGGTTTCTGCACAATAACTTTAACTTTACTCAGTGTGTATAAAGCTTGCTGTCATTGTTTGAAAACCTAACAAAGCTAAATAGGTCATGCAATTGGCTACATAACAGATAACAAATGATAAGAAGTCCATTTCTTATGAAGGCTGAGTGACAAGTTTTCTTAGTTTCTTTTCTTGCCATTAAGTTTGTTCGTCATTCCAACTTAGGCACATTCTATTTCATAAAACTAGCACCACTGGCAATTGTATGTATGGAATAAGCTCTATAACACTATTCATGGAAGCCAAAAGTCAACCATATAATAAGTGATGCAACTATTTTATACTAAGGTCTCTTTTTGGACCACAAGTCAGTTTGTTACACACCAATTCACAAATTTAATGATATAAAACCACATTATAATTGATTCTCATTAAGCAAAGACTAAAAAATGAAATAAGCAATACTGATAGATTTAAATTAAGCAATTGATATGGTATTTTATGATGGCCTACATAATAATGAAGAGTGTTAAAGTAAGAGACCATTTTATATGGTATGTTTAAATGCAAATGAATGCATATCTAACTTTCTCTTACATACACAAACACTGAACCTGATGTTTACTGGCATGAAAAGAACGTCATTCAAGTGAAGACTTTAAACAGATATTAATCAAATAAAAAGATTTAAAATTAAAATCTATAAAAAGTTTATTTTATTGCTATGTGAGCAAGTAAATCATCTGTTTTTGTACATTAAGAATGGACATCTGTGACAAAAATCTACACAGTTTGACAGAACCCAATTTTGATAGAATTTCCATTGGAAAATGATCTGAATGTCCCTCATGGAGCAGTAGTCTTCTGTTGAGGTGTCTTTAAGTCAGATTTTGACTAAACTGATGCATAGGACTAAAAGACTTAATCTAAATTTGACTTTACAACAGTTTTTATGCATTTTGCACATTAAACCCATTCCTCCTAGGATCTGACTTACAAGGTCAGCACCCTCCATTGTCAGACTTGCTGTCAGATGAAATTTTCAAAGTTTGTAAAGTGGCTTGCATCACTTTATCTCTGCAATTGTGCAGCCTAATCAATGAGCAAAACTGTTCTTGGCATGAAAGGAATGAAAACTGCAATAATTATATGCAGAAAATGATAAATTCTGGTGTAACCATGGTTATGATCAGTTACATACCAATGTCATCTTATGAGAATAAATGACACTTACGGGGTGGTGTGAAAATAAAATTTTTTTGCAAAGTCCAAAGACCTAATTGAGTGTTTTGTTATCTTACGGCCATAACCTAACTGAGTGTTTTGTTATCTTATGGCCATAACCTAACTGAGTGTTTTGTTATCTTACGGCCATAACCTAATCCAGTGTTTTGTTATCTTACAGCCATAACCTAATCCAGTGTTTTGTTATCTTACGGCCATAACCTAATCCAGTGTTTTATTATCTTAGGGCCATAACCTAATCCAGTGTTTTGATATCTTAAGGACATAATATAAACAATATATTTTACTTGTAAATGGCTAATATAAATATACTTTTAAGAAATTTGCACATAATAATAATACCATAAAATATTGGGTCGCTATACTTTTTAATGAAAATTATTGATGAAATTACATATTATGTACTGTGTTAATCTGCCAATTTTCAGAAGCAAACATCTAAGAAAACAATCTATACATTTTTAATTTTCTATTAAAAAAAATTTGAACAGGATTAATGAAAGTGAGAGAGAATTGTGCTTGCATTAGTGTCATTGTGAATGTTGTATATTTTCACTATATTCTGCCAATTTTCTGACAAAGCAAATTATACCAAAGAGAACCACTTGAGCCATTTTCATATCCTTTAAAGAAATCATTCATTGAAAGGAATAGGTACACACAACACAGCAAGAGAGAGAGAGAGAGAGAGAGAGAGAGAGAGGGAGAGAGAAATGTTGCTTTGGACAAGAATTCACTTTTGCTTTTGAGGATTAGAACCATATTTGTTGGATACAGTATGAATAAATTTGCATATCTGATTTAAATGCTTAAAATTAAAGCAAAACTGTGGGACCTTATAGTAAATCTGATATTCAGAAGTTTTAGCAAGATCACAGTACACGGTTTTTTCCTACTGTCACTTATGAGAAACATTCAGATTTTGCTATGAAAAGACCTTAAAAATGAAAACATTCCAGGTTTTGCTACGAAAAGATCTTAAATGAAAACATTCCAGGTTTTTCTACCAAAAGACCTTAAAAATGAGAACACTGCAGGTTTTGCAATGAAAAAAACCTTAAAAATGAAACATTTCAGGTTTTGATGTGAAAAAACCTTAAAAATGAAGAGGACCATGGTATCAATAACAGTAAGTAAAATTACTGAACTAACTGATACCATATTTGTTTCATGTAAGTACACCCATTTGTACGTAAAAATGTTCATTTTTGCCAATACCATAGATTATAGCTAGCTTCTGAAATCAAAACTGTTCAACTTGTTACATAATATAACTTCAGAACCATTATTTCTGAAACTATGATACATACAGAAAACCTATACTGGCCTGCTTTTTGTGTGAAGTATTTATTAGGTGCTAAATTACATACATACCAAGCCAGATCAGATTGACCAATGTGTCAAGTCCCTCAATCTTCTCAATGATATTGTTGTCTAGTTGCAGCTTGGTCAGGCAGCTAAATTCCCACAGGTTGTCAATCTTTAAAATGTCTGTAAGTCCAATAAAATGAAATGTGTATAATACCAATTGAATCAAAGATGTACAAGTGTCAACATTATTAATAACGAATGCAATTGTTAATATAATTTGATGATAAAATATTCTTGTATATTTACACTTTAATAACACACAATCTAGGAATAGTTGTTGATTCTATAATAAAATATGATTGTGAAAATCTATCATTCATGGTATAACTGACAGATGTTGGTGAGCAGGAGCTAAATAAAAATATCTCAGTCTTTGAAATGAATAAGTATTTTTGAGCAATGTTAAATAATCCTACTAAAAATAGTTCACAGTTATCTAGTTTTGGCATGCAAGTACTGGTATCTTCATTCCTAGATGCACCCAAAATGCAAGTTTGATCTTAGTATGTGTCTTACAATAAGAGTAGCAATCAAGACTGCCAGAAAAGGCTGATAGATAGATAGATAGATGGATGGAAAGACAGACAGACAGGCATAGGTAGGTTGATAGATAGATAGATAGATAGATAGATAGATAGATAGATAGATAGATAGATAGATAGATGTGGACAGAAGACAAATTGCACAGTATCAATCAGCATGAATGAAAAAGCATGTAAAGAATGATTATTTTGTATTCAAATGTACTGAAATTTTAAAGGATCAATGAAAATGTATAAAAAGAATGTTAATTGGAAATAGTTATAATTTAATCTTTTAGAAATTTGTTGACATGTTTGCAAACATTCTGCATATTGCATTTTTGACAAGTTATCAAATAAATTATATTAATTGATATGCAGTCCATATCTGAGTTAAAATGGAAATCCTGGGAATCAGTATAAATTAATATATCAACATTTGTACAAAATCAATGTAAACAGGGGATTTTGGAAACCTAAAATTCTTACTTTTCTTTGTTTGGTCAAGTCTTGACCAAACAGTTGGGTTAGGATTCTGGTTTAAATGGGGGGGGGGGGATATCTAATTTATTCATGAAATGGGAATCATATAAAGGAGTCATAGCCATTACTATACCCATTATTTGGGTGCACAGTAGTCTGTTCTATTACAATGGAAATAATATTATCTACCAGGACTAGTTTTATTATTTTACAAATATCTTCGCTCAATAGTTTGTTATTATTAGAATTATTGCCAAGAAATATTTATTTGTCTCAATATCATCTGACTGCAGTATGTTAAATAAACAAGGAAACAATTGTGAGACTGTAACCATTTTGGAATTTAATTTTTTTTTTCAAGAAGTCAGTAGTATCTTTAATATGTGAAGGAAGTGATTTCATTTAAAGGTTGCCAAAATTCTCTACCTATATACTTTGATAGGTTCTCTGCATATGAGTTACATCCTGATATGACAGGTTGTCCTGGAATTTAATTAGTTTTGGGCAATAGGTAGAACTGAGGTGAAAAACTCCTGCAATATGGCTTTAAGCCTACTGCCAAATCTTTTGGTGAAAATATACAAGTATTGATCCAATGAAATTAGAAATTATGCATTTCAATATTTGCTAATAAAATATAATAATAATAATAATAATAATAATAATAATAATAATAATAATAATTATTATTATTATTATTATTATTATGCATTTCTATAGATCAGTGGGAGTAGAATTCCCATGTCAAAGATATCTACAATTATTAGGAGATATCAAGTTTTGTTATATGATCACTATGCTTAGAGTGGGGAACATGCCAATCATGTAACACAGGATGAATTCTATTTTATAACAGCTTGTCTCCTACATGGAGAATTATGAAGAAAATGTTTACCCACCTTTGCATATAAAAATCCAACTTTAGACAAATTTAGGACTTTTATACAAAATGATTCTAGTAAATTTTTTAAGACTCATTTAGCAATGTTTACTTTAAAGGCCGTAAAGATTAGAGAAACCATTTTAACATCAACTCCTGCTACATAAGACTCAAGATCAATATCACAAAACTTGCACCATGCAGGTTTTAGGGTTTTCTTTAAATTAGTTTGTGTGATTACTGTGTAATATATACTTATATCTCACTCAATTTGAAAAATGCAATAATGATTACTTTTGTGTATAACACTTCCAACTGATACAATGTTCTTTCATTATGCACTGAAAGAGCTTTGTGTACTGCATGATGTATGGATATGTATCATGAGCCAGTGGCTTATACTACAAATAAATACTATTACATTATTATTATTATTATTATTATTATTATTATTATTATTGACCTAAACACTTACTTTTGAAATCCAGTCTTAGTGATTTTACATCAGCAAAGTCTATTCCTTCAACCTTAGCAATCTTTCCTGCTTCCTCCTTTGGTCCTTGTTCTTCAACAGCTTTCTGAAGCATTTCCTCGTCGATGACGGAGGGCTCCACAGTATCATATAAACGGCTCATGTTCTATTTTTAATAGCAAAACCTGTGTAGTAAAAATCATATTTTGTCACCTCTGCTATGGTGGTCCCTCACAATAAAAACTAGCTTTGAATCCATGTGAATTGCCAGTCATAATGAGGCATAATACAATATTCTCTTTATATATGGGTCCTCTCTGGGTTCCAATACAAGTGTTCATTATATCAAGGAATTCATACTAGTGAGGATCATTATGGCAAGGGTTAATGTATTAAAAAAAACAGTATAAATTTGTTTTATCCAAGATTCTGAATAACTGGGACACAGATTTTATCCTCCTAATCCCCACCTAGGTCCAAGGTATTGTATGCCATACTTCTGTCAATCTGAAAGATTAATAAGCCTAGTTATCTATGTTATTTTGTAAAGTTAAAAGTCTTTTCAAGTCTTCCTAAAAGGTCACAAAGTCACTGGACTGTGACCTTTTTAACTTACATGGAAAGCCTTTGTTGGATTGTGAATTTCTTAACTCATATGTTAAATCCTTTGTTAGATTATGCTTCAGTTATGTGGGAGACTTTTTCAAGATACCAATGGTAAGTACATCTTTACTGCTAATAATAGTACCATAGTAGTGTTGCTGATTATATGGCCACATCAGTGGAATTATTCCCATTCTTTACAGATTTCTATGTAGGGAAAGCAATAAATTTGCATACTTTAACATATATGATCAAACTGTCTCTGGAGACTTTAGGCTCTGACAAGATCATACATGAAAATGATCATCAGTGTATTTTTAGTAGATGTTGTGAAATATTGGTATAATTCAAAGATATATTTATGTTTAAGATTTTATATATATTTGACTCTAAACTGTATAAAATCTTGAAAAGATAATGGAAATGTGTTTGAAACTGTTGAATCAATTATTGATATCTATTGTAAAGCTGGTAAGTTTGAACAAGTGAAACCTAGGTTCTCTAAGAAGCATACACAGAACCTTGGTGGGATGATGAATGTGACAAAAGTAAATAGCTGATATATAGACTTTTGAGAAAAGTTAGTTACTAAAAATCAAGAGGACTTAAAATTATGCATATCTACAAGAAAGTGATTTAAACAATTATGTCAAAAGAAAAAGGAGTCATACCAAGAAAATCAGTGATAGATGCTAGTCAAAACCTAAATAACCCTTCAACTTTTTGGCACACTTTGAAATTGTCAGCCATTGAATGGTTCCAATATTGTAAACACCTTAATGTTTCTGATAGCTCTGAAGGTATTTATAGCTTGGATGATCCCTTTGAAAAGTTTCTCACAATCCATGTATAAATGCTGAAATGTCACATAGCAATAACATACCTGAAAGTGAAGTTGAAGTAGTAACTTGTAAACTAAAAGCTGGTAATGCATGTGGGTCTGATGGTAATGGAATGGATTTTTCAAACATATCTCATAGCATATAGAGCCCTTATTGTATTATTTAATCAAGTTTTAAGTGCTGGTACTTTTCCAGCATTATGGACAGAAAATATTATTTGTCTTCTTTATGAAAAAGGCAGATAAGAGAGCTCAAAGAATTAAAGAAGCATATCTAATTAGTGCAACATTCACAGAATCATATTTTTAATTAATGCAATGTGTACGATGCTTATATCAATACTGACTAAATGTTTATATCAATACTGATTAAATGCTTATATCAATACTAACTAAATGCTTATATCAATACTGACTAAATGCTTATATTAATACTGACAAAACGCTTATATCAATACTGACTAAATGCTTATATCAATACTGACTAAATGCTTACAATTCTTTGCACACAGAAAGAAAATGATGAATCACAATCAGTATTTTGTTTGGGTTACTCTACTACTGATAATTTGTTTAGTTTTCAATCATTAAAACCAAAATATATTTCAGGAACTAGGGGTACATATTAATGTTTATTGATTTCTCCATTTGATACTACATCTCATAACAAATGATGGATTTCTCTAAGAAGGGAATACAAAGCAAGTTCTTAAACATCTTGACCATGTACAATAATTTGAAAATTCTGTGTAACAGCAGTCTAATGGAATACTTTAGATGTTCAATGGATACCCATCATGGCTGTTTTTTGAGCTCTCTATTTTCACTCTTTATAAATGACTTGAGTAATCAAGATGCAAAAGTGAAATATTTATATCAAATGATGTATCAGATCTGTATGTTATAATATATGTCAATGATAGCAAATTGTCCAGAAACTGCAGTACACCTCAAAAAGCAAATAAATAAATGGAAACTTCATGAGATATTACTGGAATGAATGTTAACCTTGATAAAATAAAGATAACTGTTATAGAAACAATGGCCCATTGAGGAACAATCATGAAAAATGGTTGTATAATGTTACGACTCTGTGATCTTAAGTTAAATAACAGAAAAGAGTGAAAACCAACAAGTTTTGTAAAATTCAACAAATGATTTATTTCCCTAAGAAAACAAAGTGAAAATTTAAGAAGAACTTACAGTATTGTGAATTAAATCACAAATATTCTAAAAGTTCATTAAAAAATCCAAAAGTATAAAGTATTCGAAAAGAATTCCAGCAGTGTTCCAAATGATTCCAATACTGAATGTGCTGCTGTGCCAGTAGTCTTGAATGTGTTAATGTGTCATTGACCTTTATCCATAATTGTGGGTAGGAACTGGGCCTACCTGACTAATTTTTTAAAATTTTATTATTATTTCATAGACAGCATATTACATAGCTAACACTTGTCAATGATTTTAGATTATATATTACTTGGGAGATAAATATGTTTATGTGGCCTTTTGAACTTGGAAGTTTCTAGAAGATATATTGTCTATGAACTGGATGGGAAAATAACCCTCATGCGGGTTCCTTTATTGTGTCTTCATTTTTTATATAAGGGAGAAGTAAACTGCATTACTCGTTCCATATATTAACATCAGTCTTAGTTGAACCATTTTTAGTTGTGTTTGAGTTAATATTTGAGAAGATTTATTTACTGAAATTATTCATTGGAATTGCAAAGTATGCATTGACATTTTGTACTAAAATGCTATTTATGGATTATTATGAATTCATTCAAAGACATTCTGGATTATATCATTGTGATACATCAAGACTATTGGTATATCAACACATTCAAGACTATTGGTACATCAGCACAAACAAGATTGGAATTCAGTAGAAACACCACTGGAATTCTTTTGAGACACTTTATACTTTGTTCTCATGATAGAACTTTTAGGATTATTTGAGAGTTCATTCATAATACTGTAAGTTGCTTTTAAGTTTTCATTTTATAACTGAAAGAATTAAATTATGTGTTGATTTGACATAACTTGTTGGTTTTGCTTCTTTCTGTTGCCTAGTTTAAGACCATAGTTTTGTAATACAGTGTTCCAGTCACAGACTGGAAGACATGTAGGTATACCATGAGATATGCATTATTGTGAGCATTGTATTTGCTGACTGAAGATGTGAAGATTCATTATGTGTCAAAATTGGTTTTTTGTAATTTTCACTACATTGACGAGATCTAGAATAACACTATATAGTGTAATTTATATTATATGGTATAATTGCCACTATGATGCCAGCTATGTGTGTATATGCTATTGTAAAACGGGCTGGTGGCATGAATTACCTGAATAAAAATCTATCTAAATACTGGATTCCATGTCTGAATATTTACTGAAAATAAATACTAACCCCAAATCATAGGTCTGAAGTTGTGCTGAGCTATTAGTTAGCAAAATTACTCACCAGATATAAAGCTAGTAAAATGTGGTCAAAAGATAAATGTATATTGTCAAATTTTCAAAATTTTCATAATTGGTCCTCAAAGCTCTCATTTTAAGTGCTTTAGTGCAAGACAGGACTTTTAAATGCTAGTCTTGGACACTCAGTGTTTTAAGAATGTGCATCTTTTGAACAGATGTACCATCAGTAACAAGCCCTAGACTCTTAGGTTTCTTCAACTGAATATTTTGTATGTATATATTTCACTAGATGGTTGCAAAAAAGTACTAATTTATAAGAAAGATAATAACATTAACAGAACTTTAAAACATTCTGGTGTTCAAAAAGTGAACATAGAGTGAAATGTAAATAAAATAAAAAGATGGTAAAAATACAGTCAATAAGACTTCACTGATTTTACTTGAAATTATGATTTTACACCCACTGATGAGCTCCTTTTCTTCTACCTGGACATCAAAATTGTCTATGAGACCCCCCAATGTCTGGTGAATAAATGTCCTGGACATTCATTTTCAAAGGCCCACAATGAGCTCTGGATCCTTCTTTCTTACTTAACTGGATTTAGATGTGTATGTAATGAAAATTGTCTCAGCTATCTACTTTATGGTTAGTAAGGTTTATCTAACATTTTTTTCCCAGGCACACCAACAGTCATTTATATATTTTTAAAACTGGAAGTCTGGATATCAACTTAGAGTAATGTATCAATATTTGTTCAGATTTATAGTAAACATCACACCGGTCATGTATGCGTATTTAAGTGGCATGTATTCACTTCATTTGGATTCTTATACATTCATATTCCTTTGGAAGGTCATTATTTAGACGCCCCAATAAATGCATATGGCAAAATCTATGTTAAACTACACAGACATTTTTGGACGAAATGAACCTAAAGGTGTGATACAGTACAATCCGGACTGAATGTTGCGTTCACATGTGAATTCACAATGAAAGCTAAGCGTATTGATAAACAAATTCATACTACCTTTGATTGTGATGATTCCACTTGATGCACTCTTATTTTGACCCAAGTTTAGTACATGGCCACCATTGTAAAAGTCCATAGCGACAGATAATTTTCGTCTGGAAGTTTCATGGTGACAGTTTGGGTGCTGACTATTCAATAATCAGGATTGAATAGACTTTGGTTAAAGAAAATTTGTGTTAAATTTTAAAAGAACAATTTATATTAAACTTAAAATGAGTAAATGCGCATATATGACCCATGTGACTTGTACTATAAACCCCTTCACCTATCCATCCATTTGATCAATTTTTGCACAGTGGCATGGTACAAGCGCGACTTTAGGCAAAAACGGATGCATTTTCATCAATATTATTGGAATACTATTGAAACCTTAAGAACATAATAATATGACATAAGATCCACATGTATAATAAAGGAAAAATCTATACCTAATATGTAATTTTGAAAATAAAAATGCTACAGTACATCTTTTTCTTGCAAATCTTTGTTGCTCTGGTAATGTCAACTTCCGGTCGTACAGCCTGAATTAAATTTTCTGATCGACAACGAAAATAAAAAAAAAATCCACTGCATGAAATGTATAGAAATATATGAAAACGTTCCTGGAAGTAATATTAAAATTATTAGTTGTTTTTGAAATGTAGTTAAAAACAATGCGGAAATCACTTGCTCTAAAAATAGATTTCACCTGACGTCATTATTTTACAGAAAAATGGCTGCTCTCTTTGGTCACGGAAACCCACTGGCCACCCAAGTCGGTCAGCTTATTGGTAAATCGTGTTTAAGTTACTGTTAATTGCTTTACTAAAACTATGGGCAGACGAAATTCCTCAATGCCACCTTAAAGTTGAAAACAATTGACGTTATACTTATGTGTAATCAGAGGCTTCAACAACATTCACCCATCAGCCTTCATAAAGTCTATTTAACATTTGGACTCCTTATGATTTAACTTCTTTTTTATTTTGGTTTGATTTGGTGCTTTATGGCACAGCAATGCAGGTTGGTTATAAAGTGTTGAGGCAATTGGAGTAAAGTGTCAGGCCCAAGGACACACCACGGTAACTGACCCGCAGGCCCGAAAGTAGGATTCGAACCAGTACCATTTCGGTCATGAGTTTAACACGCGAACCAATGTGTCACCTCAGCTAACTTTTTATTTTGGCATTCCTGATACAAATGGCGGTGCTATATAGATAAAATGAAAAAAGAATTTGAGAAAACTTGTCTTGGTTCTTTTTTTTATACAGTGAGTTCTTTGATAAACTAGCGCAATGACTCTAGTCCTACAATGTAAGACATAGCGCACGTTGTTTTTGTTTAAGTGCTACGTCTTACAACCCAAACAATGGCTTTGCATAGCCTATTCTGATGTTGACATTGGAACGAGTAGTCAAAGTTTCAGGAATATCTCACACACTTGGCAGCCTATATCAACACTCTTCCACTTATTTGTGTGTAATTAATATACTTAATGTGCTGTCATTATCCTGGAGGAATCAAAATATGACACTAGCAAATGGACACATTTTCATGTTCCGTTGACATAACATTTGAATTTGTTGTAATGCGACGGTAGTTGCGGTATGCCGAAGTATGTTCAAGTAAGTTCATGTGGGGAATGTGTTTCTTGAACGAAAAAGAAACGTTGCTTATAGTTCCAATAGGCATAATATATTTTTTATTTGTTTCATTAAAGAATAATATTTCAACCTAACCTAATTTCGGCATTCCCGGCTTTCATCGCTTTCCAGCCAACTGAAATGTAGGCCAACGAGGCTTGAAAACAGGTCCGTTTCTTTTGTGAGAAGAAATATATCGGGGTGATGAGGCTTACGTTGTAGGACTATGACTATATTGCCCCACTCCATGTTTTGAAATGAATTATTAGGAATCGAAGACATATACTCCACCGCTGTATTATCGCGGGTTCTGTATTATTGCGGCATACCTTTTTAGTGGCAAGTATTCATTTCAGTTGGATTCTTATACATTCATATTCCTTTGGAAGGTCGTTATTTTGATGCCCCAAGAGGTGCATACGGCAAAATCAGTGTTAAACTACACAGACATTTTTGGACGAAATGAACCTAAACATGTGATCCAGTATAATCCAGATTGAATGTCACACACTGTGATGTCACAGTAAAAGCTACGCATATTGATAAATAAATTCATACTACCCTTGATTGTGATGATTTCACTCGAAATGCTCTTTTCTTGACCCAGGTTTAGTACATGGCCACCATTGTAAAAGTCCATAACGATAGCTAATTTCGTCTGGAAGTTTCATGGTGACAGTTAAGGTGCAGAGCATTCAATAATCAGGATTGAATAGACTTTGGTTAAGGAAAATTAGTGTTAAATTTTAACAGAACAATTATATTTAAGTTAAAATGAGGAAATGCGCATACATGACTCATGTGACTTGTACTATAATTTTATGACCTGTTTCCCCTCCATGATCACAGTCATAGAAAGTTAGCATTAAAGTATTCATCAGAATTTTTTCATTTGTCATAAATCTCTTTATGGATTTGTTATCATACATGATACAAATCATTATGAAGCTAAAACATGTTCATTTAGTGATATGCACATTTGCCACTTTTATTTAATGGTCAAGGTTAGTCATAGAGAATTTGATATTGTTTTGGTTAAAGTTTATTATTTACATATATTTCTTAAATCCCTTGATGGATTTTCTCATTATGAAGCTAAGACAGTTAATTTGGCCATCACAGCAGCCATTTTTAAGTTCTTGTCATTGCTACATCTAAATGAAAAGTCATGTAAGTCTGATGTTATCACTGGAAGACTTGTTGTGCTATATAGTTGGTCATAAATAAAAATTGTTCTGATCCAAATAGGCTACCACAACTGCCATTTTGAAAATCTTATAACTACTTCACCTAGATAGAAAGGTTAATTTTGGGTTTTCCTCAGAAAACTTGGTATGGTTTTTGGTTTATATGAACTGAAAATGGTTCCAATCTTACATCCAGTATGGCTACTATTGCAGCCATCTAGAAAATTTTGTTATTGCTACTAATCCTACATGGGAAGTTATATCAACAAGGCAATTTTACCAGAAGATTAGTTATGATACTTGAATGGTCCAGGATGAAAATGTGACAATCTGACTTCAGATATGGATGTTATAAGAAACATACTGTAATCTTGTCACTAATTCTCCTGAATGAATAAATGGCCATATTAACATGAGGTTTTCACAAAAAACTCCAGTTTCTAATTTGCCCAAATGAAAATGGTACCAGTTTTGCATCCTATAAGATTACCATATATCAGTACAGTGCAACCCCGCCATAGCATGCTCCGTTATAACACAAATTCTGATAAAAAATTATTGTGACGTGGCTCCTGAGATTTCATATTGTTACGTGTAGTCTCGTACAAATGTAACAAAAGAAAAGAGTGAAGCCAACAAGCTTTGTAAATTTTAACAAAATAATTTATTCCCTAGAAAACAATGTAAAAATTGGAAATAGGACTTAAGGTTTGTGAATATAATCCAAAATTTAATCCTAAGATTGAAAAATGTATGTCCTATCACTAAACAGTTCTAATTGAATCCGGGTTCGAATCTCAATGAAATTCCAATATGGAGGCGTTGACGTCAGATGATGTCTGTACTGATGGTAACAGATCCTTGACTGAATCACAGTTTATAATGTTTCCGTATAGAATTCCAGAAAAAAATTCCACTGAATTTCTTTGTCCCAGAACTTTTTATAAAAAAGTACACTTGTTTAGTTTTCTAGAGAATAAGTTATTAAATTCCAAAAAATAGATGAACTTCAAAACAATTTGGCAACAACAGTAGAAACATCTTGTTCCCTCAAGGTGTAAAAATATGACTGAATAATTTTAATACCAACTGACTGTTTCAAACCTCGATTTTAGATCACATGGTAGCTCATGTGATAGGCTTACATAACCACTAATTTGAACATCGCAATAAAAAAAATGCCATTTATCACTTATGCAAGAATAGCCCTATCTAAGAATCAAATTCTCACACTGGAAATAAAAAAAAAGAAAGGTTGTTACAATTCAGCTAACACGTGGGCTGAAAAATGACCTTGGTAATAGCCAATCGTATTCACCCGATGTTTACAAGATCTACAAACCAAGATGAGCTAAAAATAGTGCTGAAGAAATATTATAATCTAATCGGGTCAAGCCAATTTTCGGCAAAGAGATTCAAATCCAATGAAAATTATTGTTACAATAAAAGGTAATGAAACAAAATTAAAATAATTTTAAAACTAACACACAAGCAATTTAACTACATATTCGTAGCACACATACATGTACTTTTCTCATAGATGAACAGTTTCTTTTCTTTCTTAAAAACACAAAAAGTAGTATTATCATTTTGGGGAAGAGATCGTGTATAAATTCTAATATAAAACAATCGTGGCATGGCTCCAGCAATTTCATGTACATGTATTTATCTCTTGGATGAAAAAAGTTTATTCAGGGATCATGCTGGGCTTTGCCACTGTCGCAAATTGCAATTTGTTTTCCTTACTGGTGACAGAATATACCATCTGGCGATTGTTTACCCCCTGACATTGTTGGCTGTTTAAACTTGTATATACAACTTGCAGTTGGAGTGAAGAAATTCAGAGACACCATGAAAGGAAGCCACAAACTTGATATAAAATTCACTTAAATTTATAGATTGTTAGATAAACAAATTTATTGTTCATATTGACTAACCACCTTAACAGTGAATTGTTATATCATAATCCACTTATTTTGACCTCTGGCCTAAGTACTATGCTGTGAGATCTCTGCATTTTATTTTAAACATTTCTGGTAGTGGAGATCAACGGGATAAGACACTATCTCATAATTGTTCTTTCAGATGAAATAGTGTCAGATTATCGGCCGCTCTCTAGTAATTAATATGTTTATTTTGACTGACCTCTGATGGTAAGTAAAATTGCTCTTCTTTTCACACACAGAATTAAATCCTTCAGAACACTCATATTTTTTGTAGTAATCCCTGTCGGAACAGAACAGAACACCTCTGTGTATTCGTCGTCTGTTGGCCTTTTTTTAAAATAACAAAATTCTGACGCATGCATGGAAGGCAGCATCACTCCGCTACCAGAAATGTCAACCCCCCTCCCCCCCAAAAAACTCCAGAGGTCTACTTGTTGGTCTGTCTATGCCACTGTGACTAGCTACAATCGACCAGCTTATGAAGGCAGGAAAAGTAACTGCTACAATCGATTAAACAATGGCTTATTCCTTTTGTTTTTAAAATGTACCCAGAAAAAAATAGTTATGCTGAAACTTTAAATATAACTGATCACCTCTGAAGCCAATATTTTCTATAAAGACTAAGCAAATGAAAAAAATTCTGTTGCAATCAATGTTCTACAATTATGTGATGTTGCTGCCACAATAAGAAACAGACATGTTTGGTCTTCCAAAGCTGTCCTTTAGTGGTAACTTCAATAACACATACACTCTTCATGAAAGAAAGCTGACTACAGTCTTCAATAAAAGCAAATAACCTTTCATCAAAGGAAGTCAGCACCAAACTTAAATAAAAGCAAAGGAATCTGATAGGTCATTGCATTTTCCAAAGTGACTGGAACACATTTATTGTGCCATGAAAGTTTCATTTTGCAGGGAAAAAAATTATGCTTATGGTTGCTGCCAATGGCAGCATAAAACACAAATTAAATTTCCAATCTTTCGAAACTGTAGATTTATGGTCATCAAGTTAATTGAAGATGGGGTATCTTGCAGAGATGTTTGTTAAACTTTTTAATTTGTTTAAGTTTTCATTTCCTGACAATAGCTTCATCCTCAGGGTAGCCTTGGCAAGATGATACTGTATCCAGCTGACCAAAATACAGGCCAATTTAAGTACATGTACGTGTAGCATGTAAGCAGCTATAGCCATGTGCTACTTGTGACAGTTTGTAGTGAATTGTTAAGTGACATTCGCATATAGATCAAAATGAAGACTACCAATTTTTTTTTTAGATGTATACGTGTTGTGTTTTCTAATGGGATGTGAGTCATACGTGAAGTTTATAACATGTGATCTATACCCAGATTCATGGATTTATTATATACAGTACTTAACAGATTATGGTTTGTACTACACAAATTTAAGTTGTCAATATACAAGTGTTTTTTTGAGATTTGTTTGTTTTCATTTAATCAAAAGCATGTATTTTTGCACCCGCTTTTATACCCACGCACCCACCTCACCATATTGTAGGTAAATGCATCATTTTCTTAAGCGGACTTGGTTGGTTTGGTCTATAACATGGTTGGGTTCTGTGGACCCCAACTACTGTATTATAGTGGGGTTACACTGTATCTTCATGCTCAAGAATATCAGGATGGTTTCAACACTCTGCGGGGCTCCAAGTGGCCGAGTGGTCTAAAGCGCTCACCGTTATGGATCACTGCCATCTCACTACTGCCTGTGTGGGTTCGAGTCTTGGGCTCAGCCAATGTGGGTACATGAGAAAGCTTGCCAGTAGCTTCTCATGGGTCGGTGGTTCTTTCCGGGGTATTCCCAGGTTCTTCCTTCACCAGTGATACTGGCCGCCATGTGTAGCCTATCTTGTGCTGAAAAAAGGCTTTATACCCCATAAAAACAACAACAACATCAACACCCTGCATTTAAAAATGGAGAAATTGTCTTATTTTGAAAAGAAGTAATCAGTTACAGATGATTGATTACCCAGATAGTAAATATACTTGCATACAAGTCGCAGCCAGATGCAGACTGCATAATGGGTCTGTGCTGTTGGTTAGGAGTAATCAGTAATCAGTTGAACAAACAACACATACCTTAATCTGCAAGTGCATTGTGTGATGGTAGATCAGGTTTTGTGTTATTTTAAGTTGGACCTGACTCATTAACAAGTACATACTATGATGCTGCTACTCGATGATGAAATTGGATCCATGACCATATGTGTCTTATAACAGGAAAACATGTTTAAGGAAGGGTCATATAGTGACTTTGAAAAACCGTTAGAGATGATTATGATTGTTATTTCAGTTACCCCAGGTCTGTCCATGCTGTATTTTATATATCCTTCTGTCATTATTTGCAGAGAAAGCCACTGATGGATCCCAGGCCTCAGAAAATTGGGCAGTTTACATGGAGGTGTGTGATGTCATTAATGAGACAGATGAAGGGTAGGTACCTTTATAGTTAGAAATATCGTTCATCATTATTTATAACAAGTCCCCACATCAAGATGTCAAAAGCTTATAATAATTGTACTTTCCATTGATCTCTCCTTTCACACTTACTTTAACCAGCTTGGCCCAGCAACTTTTAGACTTATTTCAGTTCCTTAACTGCCCTCGACAGGAACATCTGCTTAAATTTTGCCTTTCCATTTCTTTTCTGAACAGAGTTACATCCAGGCATGGAGTCGATTACAGGTGTTCGAATACAATTAAGATTATGATTACAGGTTGTTTGGCCCTGATGATTGTGATTACAATTCCACCTTATTTGGAAACCATGATTACAATTACAGGGGGATAATTGCAGTTATGATTATGATTGGCTCATTCCTTATAGTAATAGTCAACATTCATGGTCTTTTGTTTATGGAAACTTTTAATAATCTTAAAATTATTAAGAACATAATTAGCGAATTTTTTTTGTTGTTGTAATCATTTGTAATGATTAATGATTACAATTACGATTACAGCTCACACTGTAATCAATTGCAGTCAATTATGATCATAATCATAGTCAGCCAGATACTTGCTTACATCACCATTTTGATCAGTTTTGCATCATTTTAACTATAGTAGATTCATGTAATTACAGCACAACTCAGAGTTAATCAGCATATTTTGATGCCATTTGGTGGGGAGGGTCATAGATTCTACTTCATCATCAGCATTGATATACGAGATAGCAACCAATCCAGATTTTGTGGAATTACAGTAGAACTTCGATTATCCATCAGGGTGCGGAACCGAGACCATGACGGATATGAGAATAGACGGATAATAGAATATGTACATTAAAAGTATTATACAACAGACTGGGTCATCAAAAAATCATAATATCTACATTTGTACATGTACCTGTTTTTAATATTTTGATGTACAATGCCCTGTCGGTTAACAGAGACTGACAGTTAATTAGGTTCTGGAAAATTGAAGTTCTACTGTATTACTTATTTTAGTGAAATTCTGCATGCTTAATTTTATTGACAAAATTCTTTTTCTTCAGAATTTTAGTGGATAAAAGTTTTAACAGGAGTTTTCTATGTGGATGCAGGTAAAAAGAAAAATATTTCACCACAGATTTGATAGACTGTTACTCTTTTCCCTTAATAACTTGTGCAAAATGTCATTCAGAAACATAGATTTCAGCATAATTGAGGGTATGAGTTACCAAGCTATCTCTGTAAAATAAAGAAACTGATACAGATTGACAGTGAGTAGAAAGTCGAATATTTGAATTATAATCATGTTGGGAATACTTGTCAATAAATAGCTTTCTTTCTAATGAAGATATTCACTTTTCAATTAATTACCTTCATTTTCAAGATAACCAATCTCTGAAAGATTGTTGAAAACAATACGTTAAAATAATGTGCATCATATTTACATTAGCAAAAGGGGCCTAGAGTGGTCTCAAGCGCTCACCATTACGGATCACTGCCGTCTCACATCTGTCAGCATGTGTTCGAGTCTTGGGCTCGGCCAGTGTGGGTACATGAGAAAGCTTGCCAGTAGCTTCTCGTGGGTTGGTGGTTCTTTCCCAGGTTTTTCTGGGTTCTTCCTCAACCATTAATACTGGCCACCATGTATAGCCTATCTTGTGCTGAAAAATGGCAACAACATTGGCAAAAGCATTGTGTATTATTACATCACTGCTTTTTAAATATGAATCTGGATACTTTTCTTTGATTCAGAACAAAGCTAGCTTCTTTTTTAATGTTTGGCATTTATTTTGAGAAACAACAACCTTGAAGCACTTATATACTCTTCTTAAGCTTTGATTGAATGTTACAAGTGTCATTATACTCACTTACGGGGATTTGTGCAATCACATCCTGGGGAAAATATTTAAGGTTCGTGGTTTGGTATATAAAAAAAAAGATATTTTAAAGGAATTTCAGTAGTCAAAAATCAATACACAATTTATTCTGTTTTGACCCCGATTATTGCTGACTGTACATGTATATATAGATTCAGAGATAGATGCAGTAGGATTGTGTACATTTGGTTACTTTTAATGAGCATGTTATCCATTCCAAATTGGCTGCTTAATATCAGAAAAATTAACAAGGATTCCCAATAAGCATGTTAATGGATTGGCATCTTCGGTGATATGGGCCTTGCCAATAAAAATAGTTCTTTATTCTTTCATTAATATATGTTGTAAACAGCTTAACTCGGGGATTGGGCTCTTACTGGATGGGACCCTAGTTCTTACAAGGTGCATACAGTTATCTACATAGATTTCAGAATTGTGTTTGATCAATCTTTGTTGTCATGACTTGGTGTAGGGTGGGGTCGAATTTTGAAATCTTCATGATGAACCTTCAGATCATAAGAGTGTGTGGTGGGGAGGGGGATATCATGATGATATAATAATGTTTCAAATTCTTTGCTGGACTCAACAATTTGAATGAAGTGACTTCTCTTTCCAGTCAGAATATGGCAGAGTCAGTGAAAAAAGAAAAGTATGTGTAAAATATTGAAAATTTATAATGTTCATTGTAGTCACTTGGAACTTCTGTTTCTGCATATGTTCATAGCAGATGATGAAAATACTGATGAAATGGAATTGGAACTTGAAAAATTATTAAAATTTTTGTTAGTTTGCATTACTCTAGTTTTTGTATAATATAGTTATTATAAAACAACAACCTTGAAATTATGTTAGTCAAAAATTGGCTGTTTCCATAGTAGCTCTTCTTTTGTACATATTATAGAATAAAATATTTGATAAAATAAATAACTTTATTGGTAATAACTAAATATGTCCACTGAGTTATTAATCACTTCCAGTTGGTCTACAAACAGAATCCTATTTTGAATCCTATTTTTTAAAAATAATATGTGAATGTTCAGCTGTAATTT
>JAECUM010032980.1:0-29965 GCA_016617855.1 Megalonaias nervosa | reverse complement strand
ACACAAGATGCAAAATAATTCCTGACATAACAAAATATATTTTGATAGAACTGTCAAGATCAAGGGTAAAGCATCCATTTCTGTTTATAACACAAGATGGAAAATAATTCCTGACATAACAAAATATATTTTGATAGAACTGTCAAGATCAAGGGTAAAGCATCCATTTCTGTTTATAACAAAAATGCAAAATAATTCCTGTCATAATACTATATGTCGATGGAAATGACAAGATCCAGTGCAAAGCAACCATTTCTGTTTATAATACAAGATGCTAAATAAGTCCTGTCATAAAAATATATTTCGATGGAACTGTAAAGATCAAGTGTAAAGCAGCCATTCCTGTTCATTCGAAGTCTCCAATAATTCATGTTTAATAAACGTCTTCGGTAGATATATTTGTGATGAAATCACTATATCAAGCAGATGCATTGATCTTTATCATCTTACTCATAAGCTTCTGATTAATGACATCATAATTAGCAAAAATCAAGTTTCTTCCACATGGACAAATAATATGAAGTCAACACCGTTTAACAGGGACAATTTTGCATGGATTATACATGGTCTTTGAACTGCAGGATGCATCTACCTTAGACTGCACTGGTTCTGACAAGGATGCAATCGGGAGAGTTTTGTTAGATTGTGGAAATCATTGTCATGCACCATTTAAATCACACATTTAGAGTGAATTCTGTCAATAGAGTCATTATTTCACACCCGTAAGCCTGATTTGATCAAATGGATCGGAAAATTGTACATTTGGCGTATCCGGAGTCTAATTTTTACGTGGAGGTTTGTAATTTATACATGGTAGTTTGTATACATTTAGCTAGTCCATTCAGTTAAAAGGCTGAACCCAGCATCAGTAACAAGTGCACTAATTTCACGTCACACAAAAGGGTGATAAAAAATATATGCAACAGTAGACGCCGAAAAGAGGATAGATAAATGCCCATTTTAATAGACACGGACATCAACTGCAGATTGTAGCCTTCTGTTGATAAGCGTAAATGATGTTTATTAATGGCAATCGAACTTTCCATTTATGTGTTATATAGATTCTCTGAGATAATTAAAAGGTCTAAACCAAAGAAAAGAGCAAAACAACATGCAATAACATGTCTCGGAGGGAATCTTTTATCTGTGAAAAAGACAAAAGATAATTGATTAAAGAGATATAAATTCTTATTGTTCTGCACTTCACTTTTTGGGAAAGTTTATTTTCACCGTTTTCATACTTTTGTCTTATATATATATATATATATATATATATATATATATATATATATATATATATATATATATATATATATATATATATATATATTGTAATTGACGTATGTATCGGGCATGGATTTGACAGACCTGATAATATTTAGAAAAAGCGTGGCTTTATTTGATTGTGCAAAAATGTTTACACAGAATGTTTATTATATTAATATTTCTATTTATATCTGGCAGTCACTCTGTCATTCAAACAACTCACACAACTGATTTACCATATTGTATCATGGAGAGTAGGTATTGGCAAATTAACAGTAGTCTGCTATCGTTTTCTGAACAGTCATTCCAGCTTTAAAATGGGGATCATCTTTAAATGTAAGAAAACTTTAAGTCCCAAAAAAGTGTATTTAAATATAATACATAGACGGTTTCTGTTGAATGCATTTATGGGAAACAACACAGAACCTTTCTTCTTAACCTTAAATACTTGAAACATCATTGAGGCAAGATGGGACACTATGGATTAAATCTTTGAATTTCTGACCGACATTAATCGTGCAAATCGAAAATATCATATTTGTTTAGAATCAACCCCCAATGGAAGGAATACGGCAAGAATGTTAACTTCACTGAAAAAATTAGGGCCGTCAGAAACAGTACCACATGTGTACCTCTGTGTTTCGGTTCACAGCCAGGTTTGGTTATTACGGATGTTAGGTAATTAAGTCAGGTATCGTTTTGAGTAATAAAACTGTCAGGTAATGATGCCATTCTTCACGTACATGAAAATGAAGATTTATTTTGGTGCAACAAGACTGAATTAAATGGTGGCAACAACGAGTCATACTAAAAAAACGCTCTGATATATAGTAATCTTTCTCTAACTTCATTTAGTATTATCTTACTTCAGAATGTAAACAGAAAAAAAAGATTTTGATAATTTTTCTTGCTTCTGCTTTGATAAGGAGTTGTTCTACTATTCATAAGCAAAAATGTGAATAAAAAATTAAAAAGAGGAGCAAAAACAAAACCAATAACAAGAAAAGTATCTTTTGACTCGAAATCGGACTTGACACTGTATACCTGTAGCAAGGTCGATCAGTGCATAAGTCCTGTTTGTGGGACACCAACTGTATCAGATGTAATTTGATTTAAGCAATATTTTTGCAGCCTTATTGCTCTTTCTTCTTGGTTCTTTTCATTGCCAAATATAAACCTTTGTTTACAACTTCAATTGACAATCCAATTAATGCTAAACTAAACACAGTGACATGATCTGCTAATAGTGAATCAATATGCCTAGCTGATTTTCAACACCAGCTTAATATACGGCCTATAATACCAGCAATGATGCTGCTTTCGTTTTAGCTAAAAAAGTTGGCAACATATTTATATTCATTACTTGTATAACTTTCTCAACGAATGAACTAAGTTTTTCTCCTACTATACCAGTACTTGGTTCACCTACTCCACACCCTGATAGTCATTTTACCAAAACTGGTGTGGTTAGATCAGAATTTGCTGTGGTTAGATCAGAATTTGCTGTTTAACACCTGTAGCTGGAATATTCGTAGAAATTGTCACACCTTTCCCTTTGAACAGCTGTTTTAACATTTCGCCTAGTGGTAACATTGATGTAACTTTCATATTTCAAAATATGTTTAATTTTCTGGATTTGTGCTCTTTTGCTTGCGGTCTTTTGCAGAAGTTCGTGCCATTTAGTTATTTTAGTTGTACCCTATTCTTTCCTTATGTCCTCTATTTGTTATATTTGTTATACATTTTAACGTCTTGTTTCATATGATCCAATTTTGACTTGACTACTTCAACATCAATCGCATAACCTCTTAATTCTTTTTCTTCTTGTAGAATATATAATCTAACATGTGGAAGTTCTGTACTGCTCATTTGTTACGAGGTAATCATCTGTTATAGTCCATGTTTCTCTTTGTTGCTGGTCATATGGTCAATTCGTATGAATTACTTGCATGTACATTTCCTCTGATGGTTGTTTTTTCTGCGTGGTGGTGGCTGTTGGTTGTAGTGGCTGTTTGCGTTGTGTTTCTGGAAAGGAAGGAACCATTACATTATCTTCATATACAGGGTGAACAGATGCTTGCCATTTTCGGCTTACAGTTTTAAAACATTCATTACATAATTTATTCACAGAACTAGAACCACCGGAGGTGGATTGCACTGAGCAGATATTTAAAAACTCCTTTCCTCCTGCTCCAGTAATACGTAGATTTGGTGGTCCAGTTCTTCCTTTGGACACATTGTAAGTGTATGTAATTTGAGGATATTTATTGATGAATTATTCACTAATATTTAATTGTTATCTCTGCTAAATATTCGTAATGTTTCAACATCATTGAAATTTGTAGGCATAGATTGCTGAGGAGTCCAAGCCAAAAAAAGGATTTTCAGTTGTTGCATAATGAGTTTGTTCTTCATCTTTACCGCAATCAAAATATCTTTCATCAGCTACCTCCATTTTCATGCTATTTTAATGAAACAAAAGAACTTGAAAAAATTTGCATTGTCGCAGATACTTAAAACAGTGACAGACGCAAAATGAGGAATAATATGAACTGGAATTAAAATTTAATATTGCAAATAGGACACACAAGGAACTAACTAGTAAACATTAAACTGTCAACGAGTTTAAAAAGTTGGGGGAGGATAATTGAAGAAAACGTGCTTTTGCTTTTGATTCTTTTCTAAATGAAAGATCAGAAAAAATATGTAATTTATTGTCAGATATAGTAATACTTCGAGTAGCCTCTATACTGTGTAAAGGCTAGCCAGACAGAATTAAAGACAGAAGAATATTACACTGGATCAGATGCCCCTTGACACTTTATTGTGATTTTGTTATTTAGCCTGTCATTACCTCCAACTTCATTGAGTGATATCTTGAGAACGTTTAAACACATTAATTATATAAAGTCAACAGAGGAAAAACAAAGGACAGAAAACAATGCAAAAAAGTGTATAAAGGTTGATTTGTATTCGGTTCATTTTTACCTTTGGCGAACAAGTGTGTATCTGTTACATAGTTAAATGGTTTATACAAGATATAAAGCAGAGTAAAGAATATGATTCAAAATCTTATGAAAAATAAAGTTAGTATTTTCAAAAGCTTCTGCATTTTATTGTATTCTACAATATCTCTATTGGGTGGCATTTTATCATTTTCGATCTGTTATAAGTAGCATTAAGGTACATAGTGTTTGACCTGTGAAAGCATTATTTTTCGGTTGTTTAGAATCAAATAGGTCAAAAGAGGCACAAGGTATACAATGATCTATAATGTGATCTCTTTCAAGAATGATTGGCATGGTTTTGTGAAGTTAAGTCACTTAATATATAATTTAATTAAGGGAACAGCAAATATTTTTAATTTAGTGTTTGATTCCATGTTTTAATTTAATGCCTTTAAAATTTTGATATTTGAGAATGAGATATTATGTTGATTGTCGTTGCCGTGGTATGTATTTCTAAAGCATTTATATTTATGTTTTGTTGTACGTTCACAGACAATGCTTGCAAATAACTGTTGTCGCTGAACTCAGATATGGCTTTCTTTATTTTACATGCTGAGCATGCCTTGGAGTCCGTTTATTTGGTGCTATTTTTTAAAATAAACTTTAAATATTCGAATTTTGCTACTGTTATCTTACAATATAATTGTAACACTAGTTTAATTACCTGTGAGATTTGGTTGAAATATTGTGATGAGCAATTAGCTACTAACTTATAATCATATCTACGTTAACTGTTATTTTTTCGGCAATTAATGGAAATTTAGTGAATGCAAAATTGACGAAAAAACGCCTAAGGTTGAAAAATCATAAAAAAAACGGTAACCTCAAAAAATGAAAAAATGCATCCATGTAGAGTTAAATTTGCTAAGCAACGTGTACAATGATCACAAGAATTTTACAAAGCCAAAGGAGAGAAGTTAACCTAAGTGCAAGAAGAAACTGTGAGAGAAGATCAAGCTAATACAAGTAGATCCAACAGATCTTGATTGTCGTTATTAGTGGTGTGTTTGATATATTAAAATTAGGTATTCATTTGATACATTCCAAGAGCTCTATTTTTAAAACTGTTATATCTGATAGGCCATCTCAAAAAGAACCAGTAAAGAAACTGGCAAATCCATTTCCAGAAATCAGTAATAATGACAATGCTGCATGAAATCAGCTCTCACAGTTAGTTACGTTATTCTTTTGACGAAAATGGTTAATAGAACAGAATTGGTTCTATTATAAAACTGCTTTTTCCTTTTCATTGAGCCAGTTTGTAATTGATTATCTAATGACACAATAATTAAGTAAATGAATGAAAGCTATTAGACTTAAGGATAATAATATTAAATTTAACGAGACTTGCAGACAGTTGAACAAGGGATAAATGTAGAGGTAAATTCATTAGAGAGTGACATGGAGAAAATAAAGAGATCTGTTAAAGAATGTAGTAATTTTCAAGCATTGTGAAATCAGTCAAAAAGACACAAACAATTAAAAGATTAACACGATCAAGATCTTACTAACTAAATGAGTTACACAGTCCTGTAATAAAACTTAAAGATAGGATAACTACAATAACGCAAGAAGAATGGTTTCACATAAACATAAAAAAAAAACGATAGATGGCAACAAAAGCAAAATAATTGTAGGTGAAGTTATACTTATTTAAATAATTGATTTAATCAACCAAAACAAAGTTATAAATGATCAGACTATACAAACTCCTGAAGATGAACGTGCTGATGTAATAGAAGAAATCATCAAAAACATGAACATTAAAAGATTTTAATCAAGAACTGGTTAAAAATATGTGATTGGTGCCAGGAAGTGTTGACAAATTAGATATAAGGATGACACGAAGAGGAAACAATTTTAATGATGTGGAACAAACGTTTGCAATCCAAACAGACACAATTAAAGCTGAAGTAGATGCAAAAAAGACCTCTGCATTAAGCGCAAGGATTAAAGCATTTAAATTAGAAATAGAAGAAGGCATAGAGATATTTTAAACTGAATTAAACACAGGAATGGTTGTAAAATGTAAAACGTATTGCAATAATGTTACAGTTTAAGAGATTAAAACCATGTTAAAGAAATGAAAAATAAATACCTGGATTCATAGTGCTTTATGAATTTTGTATCAGCTGAATTCACACGTATTAAAAATGATTTTCATTGGTATATCGAAGGCGTGCAGGAAGCAAGGGTAAATATATGGTTTTGAGTTTCCTCCATCATGATTGGCTGAATGGATGTTAAATGCCATATAGATTCCATACAGCAATTTGCCATTCAAACAAAACAAAAATTAAATGCATATACAATTATTTTTTAATAAATTTGAAGATTTTAGCTGCTTAATATGCTGCATTTTATATTGGATTGTAAGTGGGCAAAACATTTTTCTTACTCATTGTTGCTTAATAACACTGCTGCTGATCATGTATATCTAGATCTCGAATATTACAGCATAAAAGAATCATATATGTTATATTACCTGAAAAAGAAGATAAATGTAATTTTGGATTAATAAAATTTTAGTACTGACCATGTAGCATGCATAATAAAGGCCGGTGTAGGAAACTTTTTTTCCGTCAGATAGTTAGGCAGCAGCAGTAGCAGTTTAAATCTGAGGCGCAATTGCTAACGGTTGGAGTTTTAGTCATTTACACCATATGGAGCCGATATAAGAGATGCTAGTGCTTGTGTAGGCTGCAAATATCTTTAAAATTTGCAACTAATAAATAGAGATGGCAACATATGGGAATACATTACTCCTAATAAACAAGAAGAAACATCACAGGGGTATTAAGCATTGTAATCAAACACATTATCGTACTAGACAAAAGCCAGGTAGTATTAAACCTGAACAATTGCTTAAATTAGTGATTAGGTTGGGACCCAATGTTACGATTGTACCTGGAATAGTTTTCATATCGTTCTTTGCAACTGTTAAAGGCGATGACACTTATTTTAGGAAGTAAGTCAATAACAGTTTCGTCCCGTAGAGGCGATATTTTTTAGTTGAATGACTATAATTACATAACCTGATCGAGAAGAAAATTAAAAGACAAAATATTACATTAGAAGCAAATGATAAATCAATTCACCAGCAAATCTAACTAGACTACTGCAAACAAAGCGATATATTAATGAAATAATTATGAATATTGCAGATGCAGTGAAAAGGGTTAACATAACAGAATTGTACCACGAGTACAATTTTAACATTTAAAAGATAACTATTACAGAAAGGACTACATGCTGGTGTGCAAGTTCTAAATAAGTTAAGAAAAATAACGAATGAATATTTGCTTGGATGTTAAGGTTTTAGTTATGAGCTAACATTGTTCAGATCAGACACAGTAAACAAATCATCGACTACTTCTTAGATGATATATATTTCTATATATGATTTAAGCAACTCTATAAAACGATCCAACACAAAGAACCGTCGTAAATTAAACAACAAACAATTCATGCGGTAGAAAATTTTTGATAGAGGCTACAAAGAAAATAAATTTTTATATTTCTGTTATAGTTTTGGTAGCAAGCAACACAATTTCTGATACACACCTATAGCTTCTATCTGGTATTTAAATAATGCATTTGAAAGGACTTCATAATATAATTATATGTGGTATTACAAATTGCAGAAAAACAACGTTTACATTGGATTGGATTTGATCGAAATGGAATATAAAGAGCTTACTTGACTGTGTTGTCGTCATCTGTCTGACATTAAAGTTCAACAAGACTTACGGTTTTTAAAGACGACGGTATAATTGTGTTATATCCTGTTGATAGAGTAGATAAATGGTTAGAATTATTCATGTGGGTGCTTACATGCTTAGAATTATTCATGTGTACTTACCAGGCAACTAATAATTTGTCTCTTATATCAGCCTTAGAAAGCGGCTAATCTAACAAAGTTAACATTCAATGGTAGTCATTACAGAATATTTCAGCGAGTGATAGTACATTAAAGTAATTCTGTCTTAACATACGTACAATACAATTTCAGATTTCTAATGGTCCTTTTGCTCAGAAAATAAAAATAATTTGTGGAATTACTTTTGTATTGAAAATGATGCAATACCTGTAGTTATGTGAAAATATATGGTTAAATATTTTAAAGAAAACAAAAGAAATAAACTGTTAATGAAATCGGCTTATCCGTGGGATTACAAGGTGGTAGGCTGAAAATAACCATACATAAGTGTGCGTCTATTACCTACCAAATTACATTTAGCGTATTGACAAATGAAGTCAGGCCTATCAAACGTAATATTGTATACCTCGTGATCATAGGTTAAATTAAATTCATTTCTTGTTGATTTACAGTTATGCTAACCTTATGCATCTCTAAGTTTAGATCATTTTTATCATCCATTTATTAATGCCCTTAAGATGCTTTCTTTGCATCTTTGCCATTCCTAAAAGCATGTAGATTTTCTTCTTAGGCTATAGAATTCGCGTAATGGTAAATTATTTAATTCACCTTTAAAGTGTTCTTTCATCGTTTAATTTCTCCGAGGATATACCAAAAATGTTATCTTTTCTACATTTACTTGAGCCAAAGAACTTTATATTTGTTTCATGGAAATACTCGCAATTTTTTTGTTATCATCTGCTCATATATAAACTGTAGGCTCATAGACATTGAGAATCGATATAATGAAATGGCAAAACTACCGATGGAATATGAAATGCTGTTTTATAGTCTATGATGTAATCCAGATTTTTTTACAGTTGCTTATCGGCTTTGTATTGCTTTCATAATGTCACATTCTTTACTTTATTAAAATGTTAATTGCTTTTTTCTGGTTTTTCTATCAAGTACAATTAGTATATCAAAGTGACTCTCTCTCTCTCTCTCTCTCTCTCTGGTCATTAAAGATTTGTCTACAGTTTCGTATACATTCACAGATACATTAAAACCATCGTCAAAAATCATCAAAGTCTTTTGTTCTTATTGAAGATCTGAGAAAGCAATGTTTAAGTTAATATTATGGTCGTCTATACGGATGATGGTTGGTGGTTTTATTGTTGATTCTATGGCTTACAAAAACCAAAACAAAATTACATGTATTGTTTAAATTTGGAATTTTAATATAAGCATTTTTCTGTTTTGTAATTCAATTATTTATCTAATTCTCATTGGCTGTAATCAATCTACATTTAATGTTCAAAACTCAAATCTTGCAAAACTCCAGTACATATCTAGAGCTATTTTTGGGTCAAATTCTGTGTTTAGTATTTCAGATATTGTGTCAATTACAGTTTGCATTTCATTTATGTTCATTATAGATTAAGCCCTTTCTTCTGTAATAACAACTGATCAGTTATAGTTTGCCTTCTGTTCTCATTACCAATCGAGGAATCTAGCTGCACTTTTACAGATGCAAATGCTCTAAGTTTTCTACTTAGTATTTGTTTCATATCAGTACTCCTTTAAAGCCCTATTAAATGAATCATGGAACCTTCTATTGATAATTCTGCCTGATTCTGTTCATTTTCCGTCTGGTACGGAGTCTAATTAAAACTTCCCATAATTTTCTTCCTTCCGATTTTAATTTTTGATCAAGCACTGAAACCGTGTATTTTATTTCTATTCTTTCAAATTAAAATTAGGATCAAGTTTTGCTTTTGTGTTTGTATATTTGTCCACTTTGCACAGTTTATCTACACTTGCTGGTAACACGTTTCTGATTGTTTCTGATTGTTTTCCCTGATCTTATTATTCCTTCCATTACGATACCCGTTTAATTTCACCAAGTTAACACACCGTGTACATATTTGATTTTGTGTTTCGACATATTTTCACCACATCAAACGCATAAAAATATTCTCTAACATTTATTGAAACTTTTTACATACTAGTCTAATGTTGATGTTGCTGTCTGTAGTCAGTGTTCCATACACACCTGTAAAGTTTTTACCGTCTTTACTCGCTTATAAGTCGACTCAAACTGCAAACAACAAAGATCCTCATCGACCGTAGCATTAGCGCCTGGAGATCATGTTCTCTTCTTTATTCTAATAACTACTCCTAACAAACTGCGCAGACGCAGATATGACGGCGCATTATGCGACGGCAAGTCTGAGTCTGTTCAGTTTGCACTTATAAGTGAGTACAGACGGTTAGTCTTCAATATTTCTATTGATATTGGTCTGTCCATCTAACTGCTTGCAAATGTCTGTTCAGAAACATGCAGTGTTATTGGTGATGATTACAGCTGTATTATCATCAACAATTTTGTTGTATAAACCAGATGGCATCTTGAGATTATTTTAATTTTGCTAATTAAAATTCAGAATATTTGACCTTCAGAATAATTTATCTGATTTTATTCTGGGGTTGTTCTCTGAATTTGGAGTAACCAGTTTCATATATTCAAATTTTTAGGCACACAACATTTTCAGCGGGCTCCCAACTATTACAAGCACCATCAGTCTTTCCGCTTTATTAGTACATATTTTGTACAGTTCATTTTATTGTTCAACAACACGTTTCATCTTGTTTGTTTCTTTGTTTATATGTGTGTGTGTGTGTGTGTGTGTGTGTGTGTGTGTGTGTGTGTGTGTGTGATTTGGATTTTTAACAAAGCTTTCAAAATTTTCAGTCATATCGCTAAGATGTCTGCAGTGTGGCAGTTTATAGTGATGCACAGCAATGGGGCAATCATGCTGCAGACATGCAGCATGATGTCCCACCACAGGGCTTCCGTTAAATTGATATTTTATGAAGTCCCGAGGACCCCCACATTCGAATTTTATAGGGTCCTGTATTACATTACTCTCATATTCTTCTTTTAAAGTTTTTAAAACGATGTTGATTTGTCCTTTTTTCTGATCTGACATGTTTTGAAGTTTGCACGATCCATTTGCTCTAACATTATCCGTAATATAACATCCACAAATCACACCCCAAAGCGTCTTGCTTATAATCTGGCGCCATTTTTCTATAAAACCATAGACTGATCCGCTACTTAATTTTATTATGAATATAATAAATTTGAACGGCTAAGTTCAAATTAATGAAACCCGTCTGTTTTCTTGGGAAAAAAATGGGTCAAATAAGTTGCTATAAATAGAAAACAAAGAAAATTCTTACTCAGCAGTGATGTTTTTAAAGCAGAATCTCAAATTTATAGGAGTGGAATTAAAGAGATGATACTAAATATGATAAACACAACTTTTTTACTGATTTTTATTTATTTTAATTTTTTTAATTACCAAAACAGCGTAATCCACATACTGGAGTACATAAAACGAAATTTGTTGAAAAAAAAAAAGGCGTAATGATTACGACAAAAAGCAAAATGGCTGGTTTGTATGCGTTTAACCCCCAAATTACTTATTTAAATTTTCAAACGGCATTTTGTCCAAGTCTCGATTTGAAAGCAATAAATGGTTGTAATATTTATTTTCGTAGGGTTTATCTTCTAATTTAATTTGAATCCTTAGTACGTCGGCCTTTCCAGATCACGTGCACTATACTTATTCGGCTACACTCGGAAATAAACACATAATACATGAGCATGATCTCAACAAACGGCATGGAAAATCCTTGAGACCTCTGTTTTGAGAAACCTCGACCTTTTCTGTAAGTTGGAAATTGACTTGGTCAGCAATTTTTATTGCGTCCTACGGAACTCTTAGGCTGGGGTTTTAATGCGTCATTTTTAATTTTATTGCATCAGGGACGCACATTTGTGCGTTATCGGAAGCCCTGCACCCAGTCAAATTATTCTGACACCAGGCAGACCAGTCCTAACACTAACCTCTTAATGCTGAGCGCCTAGCGAGGCAGCTGTTAGTACCATTTTTAGAAGTCTTTGGTATGACTCGGCCGGGGTTCGAACCCGCTCCCGCAACCGTGGCAGACGCTCTAACCACTAAGCCACCGAAGCGGTTATATCTTATTTGTCATATAGAGATAATTTCAACGCATACAATATATTTCCTAATACAATATTTCTAGTGTGTACACAGCAGGGTAACGTTTAGCTTTTGCAAAAATATATTGATATTTATTAGAACCTCACATTCTCACATATTTTCTATTTAGTCGTTCCATATGTATCATTTGTCATATAACCAAATAAGTAGATATATACTTTCGACATGTTTTTAGGGTCACTGGCTATAATTGGAGTCAAGTTAATTGACCATGATACGTGCTATTATATCTATCTGGATGAGGTTAGGTAATACATCTAGTCACTCTCTGCTTCATTTAGAGTGAAATGCTTCCACGTTCCGGTTTTCAAAGTTCTATTAAACATTCAAATACACACCCTTTTTGCGTGAGTAAGTGGAAAATATTCGATATTTTCCTTTCTCGAAAACTTCCTTAACATTAGATCGTGTTCTTAAAAATCAGGATAAATGCATTAAAACTTTATTGAGCATGACATTGAAATTACTAGAACACTCTCAACTGGGCAAAACGAACAAGTTCTAAGCCCAAACAAATATAAAATACTTCACAATATGAGACAGTATTCGTTTAAATTTCAACAAAGAAAAAATATCAATATCTTTTTTGCAGCTGTCTTCATATTACAACTTTAAACATTTGACCTTTGCCAAATCGTTCGATACCGAGTCGACGAAAACGTAAGCTGAATTTTTCACACAACAAATATAAGTGAAATTTTCAATGGAACTTTAAATCTGGAAAACTCTTTATTAAACTCATTGGTAGAAAGTGTAATATTTTTCTCTTCCTGTTATTATCCTATTAAGACGAATTTGTCAGATATTAAATATTAATTTAATGAATTTATTCCGTTTGATTGAAACGCATAAACCTCTTCCATAAATTAGCATTATACAATTCCCAAATGGAGTGCACCCGCACGCTTGAATAATAAGACTGGATATAGATCACACTTAAAATTCCATTCATAGATAATTACCCTTATCTGTCATATGGATTGTTTAATTTCTTTTGATAGCAACATGAGTTTTCATAGCTAGAATAGCCTAGAGGCAATATACACAGAACACGAATATAAGTGATAACGGTTCGTGAACCATTCTAAATATTTCACTGCTTTCATAATGCCAAGTATATAGACCTGTCTCTCTTACAACGATTCAATATTTTGACTTTGCGAGGAACAAAACACTTAGCCAATATACGATTTCGCAACTGACATGTTTGTGTTATTGAACTATAGCTTAATTCTTTCAAAATGGAAACAGTGAATAATGTTTTGAACGAATATGTAAATAGACGGGAAGTAGTAAATGATGAAGTTACTCCAAATCATCCAGTCATAACTGAACTTAAAAACAATTAGCAGCGGATGCAATACGTCATTCTCAATGAAGACGGAGAAACATCACCATAACTAAAGTTATCATGAAGGAATGGATGAGAGAAAGATTTTCAGAATAAGGGTAGAATAGGATATGTTCTAAGGGATGGTAACAGTCTGAAACATTCTGAAAGTTTGAAGTGTGTTAGAATGCTTGTTGACCATGATAGTAGAAGCATAATTTTGTATTCCGATATCTGAAAATGTTTTTAATTCTGAAAAAGAAAACAACACAACACAACATTCATTGATTAAAGTACTTGCAATATCTGGAATAACCTACATGTTGCCCTATTGTAGATGTCTTGCTAATCTTGATAACTGCTGCATATCAGGATCAATTTAATTGTTTTCCAAACATTTAAGAGTTATTAAATAAATATGCTGTAAAATAAATTAGTAGTTAAATTCAAGTGAAAAATAGTAGGGCTGTGTGTGTATATATATATTTATATATATGGTGCGATGGCGATGGGTGCCGTTTACCCGCGGATTTGGGTTCGAATCTCGGTTGAGTACGAATTAAAAATTCTCTAACCTGTATGATAGCATTATTTGTACTAAATATTAATTCTGCCTACTATTATCAAGCATTCTTCTTTAGAATCCAGGGATAGTACTTTCTGTTCTGTCTGGCGTATATTTATAATTCTCTCTCTCATATATATATTGAATATTTTTGTCCTATGATTGTGGAAACTCACTACAGTGCGATTGAAGGTCATTTAATAGCTACTGAATCACTGCACATGAACTAACATAAAAACAACTAGTGTGAATAATGGATATTTAATAATTATTGGATCACTGTACATGAACTATCATAAAAACAAGTAGTGTGAATAATGGATATATAATAATTAATGGATCACTGTACATGAACTATCATAAAAACAACTAGTGTGAATAAAGGTTATTTAATAATTAATGGATCACTGTACATGAACTAACATAAAAACAACTAGTGTGAATAAAGGTTATTTAATAATTATTGGATCACTGTACATTAACTAACATAAAAACAACTAGTAAATAAAGGATAGCAGTTGCAAAAATATGACTTTATCGTTTCAGTTTTAATCGGAACTGAATAAACTATTTCACTGTTGGTAACTTGTCACAATTTTTCATGCCTTAGATAAACATTTACTTACTCGCTTTGCTTACGTAGTCTTGGTTACGCGTACTGACTGTAACACATTATTTCCTGAGGGTAGACCTCATTAACAACGATACTATGTTTCTGAGTGCTAGTACGAAGCGCGCAAACATTCGTCTTCACTCAGATGTCTACGCCGTAATGGCAATAATACCCGTAGGTACTCACTTATAAGATGAGTCGAACAGAAAAAAACAAATCTAGTTCTGCCATAGTATAATGCACCTACAGATCAGGGTCTATGTTGTTTGTTCTACTAATTACTCTTAACAAACGGCACACACCAGAATTGCTGGAGCATCATGCGACTGCAGATCAGGGTCTGTGCAGTTTGCAGTTGGACTCATCTTATAAGCGAATAAAACGGCACTTGGGTGATGGCGGCTGGAAAACGTAAAAAAATATTTGATGACTGCAATAGCATACGATTCTACAACGGGGAAAGTTTTGTAATTTTATTTTTCTGGTAGTGGCGAGCCTATGTACTTTCTGGCAGGTTCTTCTTGGGTGGTTGGTAGGGTATTGCCTGTAAAAATGTTTTTCGTGGGATGTCAAATGTGTTTAACCTTACAAAAATCCTCTGTATGATAATATTTGCTAATGAGAAATGAATACGCATATAATTATATTTACGGCAGTAGACATTTAGTAGCATATGGGGATACTATAGGGACAATTGGACCTTAATGTTAAAACAGGGTGTTTGTACTTTGGCGACAAGGGGAATTTAACATGGGTAGGATACTTTGGCGACAATGGGAATTTAACATGGGAATGGCACCTGTGGGTTAATGGGAACTGAACATTGGCGACGTTATGGGGTTTCTAGGGTCAAAACTATTTATAGGGTGAAATGCATTTATAGGGACAAAGGTTAATAGGGACAAACATAGACATATAGAAACAAACAAATACACATCTAAACAAAGAACATGGAAAAACATAGAAAAGAGGACAGAGATGTTCCAAAGAAAGACTCACGGACAGAATAAAGACTCCAATAAGAAAAGTCTATTGTATGGGTACAAAACATTTATTCAAGTATATACATGGGCTCTCTGGTCTGTGCTTTGGTCTAAGCACTATCCATTTAATACATAAACATTTGGACATGAAACAAACCTATTTACAAGTTATTTAGTTCTTGGTTCTAGTAAACAACTTTGAAAATTAAAGTTCATGCCTTTAAAAAAAAAAACACTTCATATACAACTTATTTACATTTCATAAAAGAATGCCATTTTCTTTCACTCTACATTAAATATTCATTTTTAAGAAAAAGTTAAAACAAACAAAGTAACAAACAATCAAATAGGACAAAGTTCATGTTTCTCTTTTCATCAGTCAAGCACGTTGTTTAAATTTGGTTAGCTACCACTTGTGTCCCAGCGCAGATGTTTTTTATCACGTAGTCTCTTTCATCTGTAGATCTGTTTTTATATCCATCGTGCTAGGTACACTTATCGACAAGCAGATCAATGGTGGTTATCGTCTTCTTCCCATGGAGGTACAACGTATACAACAAAAATTACGAATACCGGGACAACAAGAAGTACACACCGAGTGTAAAGTGAAAGGATTGACTCTAAATCATCGCACCGGTGAATTTTGGCCTATTGAAAGAAGCCTTGCAGTCTGGACAGGATGAAAACTTTAAAGCGACCACCAACGAACCTCACAAGACTGTATGTTTACCCACACACCAAAATGTCAGTCGGCCCTTGGTAAAACTGTATCAAATCGTGTACCAGAAGCGAGTACGGCTTCTCAACCACTTCACTTTAGCGTACGGTCACGTCGATATTGGCCAGCATATAATGGGGAAAACTTCCAAGACCGATACTTCATTGTGACTACAAACGCCAAGCAAGAAAGATGACTCCTTTCACACAGCAAGTATCAAGCGAGAGAAAACTCGAGTGCGATGCTGTGCCTCACGATCACATCACCAATGCAGTACCACATCTTAGTTGTTTATTTACTAACGTCATGGAAAATTATGTGCAACCAGTGGGAATTCCAGACTACGAGACTTTACCTTGTGGACACGCTGATATCATCCAGTATAAAGAGGGACGACTTCCAAGAGCGACACTTCATTACGAGGACAAGCGCCAAGAAAGATGAATCACTCTATGCAGATGAAAAAAGAGAAGGAACAAATATCATTGGCTTCTTTCACCACCACCATACCGTCACAGCAAAGTGCGTCCAAGAAGGAAAAGGATTCAGTGGACCTAAAGGAGTATTTTAGCATCCAAATGATTCAGACAGCGACTTCGAGAAAATTTAGGACGACAACTTACACCTACACGGTGAAATTTAAAGACTTTGCGTCTGACGTTCCAGCCGAGAGAGCAGCAGGTTTTATTACGGACTTGTTTGACTCACTGTTAGAGGAACTCAAACGTCAGTGTCAAGTCAAAGATCGAGGTCGTTGGAGTCTATCTATGTATCACGAAGGTTTGAACTCTCCTATATGTCTCGGGTTTAGTACACCTGCAGAACTAATTTCTTCCAAACTATTAAGGGCTATTGAAGACGTGCAGACGATGAGGGAAAAATTTGACATCACCGATGGAAAAGTGACCATTCATATGGCATACGTTGTACCTCCATGGGAAGAAGACAATAACCACCATTGATCTGTTTGTCGATAAGTGTACCTAGCACGATGGATATAAAAACAGATCTACAGATGAAAGAGAGTACGTGATGGAAAACATCTGCGCTGGAACACAAGTGGTAGCTAACCAAATTTAAACAACGTGCGTGACTGATGAAAAGAGAAACACGTCCTATTTGATTCTTTTTTACTCTGTCTGTTTTAGCTTAATGTAGAGTGAAATAAAAATAGCATTCATTTATAAAATGTAAATAAGTTGTATATGAGATGTTTTTGAAGGCATGAACTTTAATTTTCAAAGTTGTTTACTAGAACCAAGAACTAAATAACTTGTAAATAGGTTTGTTTCATGTCCAAATGTTTATGTATTAAATGGATAGTGCTTAGACCAAAGCACAGACCAGAGAGCCCATGTATATACTTGAATAAATGTTTTGTACCCATACAATAGACTTTTCTTATTGGAGTTTCTATTCTGTCCGTGAGTCTTTCTTTGGAACGTCTCTGTCCTCTTTTCTGTGTGTTTTCATCTTCTTTGTTTAGATGTGTATTTGTTTGTTTCTATATGTCTATGTTTGTCCCTATTAACCTTTGTCCCTATAAATGCATTTCACCCTATAAATAGTTTTGACCCTAGAAACCCCATAACGTCGCCAATGTTCAATTCCCATTAACCCACAGGTGCCATTCCCATGTTAAATTCCCATTGTCGCCAAAGTATCCTACCCATGTTAAATTCCCCTTGTCGCCAAAGTACAAACACCCTGTTTTAGCATTAAGGTCCCATTGTCGCTAAGGTATACCCAAATACTACTAACCTTACTTAAAAACTCTAAAACAGTGATGAATTTTAAGTTATTATTCATTAATGCAAGAGGGAAACTGCGAAAAATAATACACGTATCCATTATTAGTGTTAAATCCATATGGTCTAAATCATTGGTTCCCAAACTTTTTTAGGGCCACCGCCCCTTGGTTATCCTCAGCGCCCCCTACCTTATCCCGTTAAAAGCGTTATTCAGCCTTAGTGTCTCCTCGGTAATCCCATCGCCCCGCAGGGGGCGGTACAGTCCACTTTGGGAACCACTGGTGTAAATAAATAAAGTACGTTGCACTGTTTCATTGAAAATCTCTCTCTCTCTCTCTCTCTCTCTCTCTCTCTCTCTCTCTCTCTCTCTCTCTCTCTCTCTCTCTCTCAATCCCCAACCCCCACCACCCCCACAAACTAACAAAAGAAAATGTACGGGAAAAACTGTGGAGTGAGATATACAAAATAATCTGAGGCGGATGTAAACTTTGAAATTGAGTTTACACCAAGTTACCTACTATGTTGCCAGATGGCAGACAAAAATATTCTAATCTCTCTAAGGTTTTATTTTGTTCGTGTTTTATTTAATTTTGATTTTGAAAACCAATCACAATGTTTTCAAACTGAGCATTTATTATGTTTAAATCACTCACTCCTCCAGGCATGAATGTGAATGCGTACATCATTAAAGAAGAATTACATTTTTATAAAAACGTTCAATCAACACTGTTCATGATTTCTTTTTGTGGTTTGATGAGGACGAAAATCTTTGTTCAGAGGAGAATGTGTTGGCATCACATAGTGACTGCCTAACATTTTAAATTTCTATTAATGCTCCCTTAAAAATATTAGTGGTGAATGTTGGCACCCTAGAGACAATGTGACTTCTATGTTACATTTGGTCGTTTGCACTCTGGCGACAAGGGAAATTTAACATGGGGAATCTAACATAGGGAATGTATAGCGGCAATGTATTAGGGCTGTCTAGAGACAAGGGGAATTGAACAGGGGTGACGTCACGGTACTGGACACTGGCAACAATGTTGAAAGTGGCTGACCTCATTGGGGCGGAACAGTGTGGCAAGGGGCTGACCTGAATACGCGCTTCTCTAATAACAATAGAAACATAGACATAGAGACGTGGTTAGAGACAGAGTTAGAGACATAGAGACATAGACATATGATAGAAACAGATTTATGAACATAAATCTACCATACCAAAACAAATCGACTAAAATATTTTTAGGAAAGAGAGAATAGATATCTTTTCGAGTCAATGGAGTGGCTCTGAAAAGGGTCTTTTAACTTTCTTCTATTTTGTCTCCTCCCTTCTTCTCCTCTACCAGCATCTTCTTTTCTCCACTACATTCTTCTTCTTCGTTTTCTTCTCCTTTCCTCCTCCTCTTCTTTATTCTCCTCTATCTCCACTTTTTTTCTCTTTTCATTCTCCTCCTCTTTTATCACCTTAGCATTCCATCTTTTCACTTCTTTTTCCTCTTTCTCCTCCTTTTCTTCTTTTTCCTGTTTGATCAACTCTCTCAGTCTGTCCTTTGCCTTCTTCAAATTATTAAGTTCCATCCTCACACTATGGGGACTATAACACACACACTCCACTTTCACCAACAGTTCCTCTGTCATCCCCAGGTCATCTAGTACCTGTTGCAACTTCATCATTTTGTCTACAGTAATGCTGGCCATTTTTTTATTCAATGTTGAATGGCGCGATTGGTGATGATGATGATATTGAATTGAAGTGGTGTTCGTACAATTGTACATGTACCACTGGTTTATTCCTGCATAGCAGGATGATAAAATTATTCCTGGAGGAAGGAATTGGCGCCACATCCCCCAGGCGTTTATGCACTCAAGGAGTGCTGTTAATTTTAGCCGTCAGGTCGCAAAACTATAGGTTCTAAGCTACTGAATGTAAGGCTATCATGAGTGGGAAATTAACCCAACACGCACTCATGTTTGCAGTCTGCTTCTACCAGATTGAGTAATGAGTGAGAGTAGTACTAGCACGCACTCATGTGTTTTAGGTATAATATTTATGCGAGCATTGCACGCTGTTAATTTGATGTCCGGTCGAGGCAAGGGAGGAAGTAGGGTAGGAAGGCAGGGGTAGATCCACCGGAAGGCACTCGTTGACTCCAGGGTGCTGGCCTAAATTCTGCGTCTTGCACGTGTTTGGAATTTTGAAAATTTAATTTTGGATTTTGCCGAAAAGGTCTTGAAAATTTCTGAATTTTAGAATATCCTCTGTGCTGGAGCGATTGACGAACGCTTTAATTTATATGTCTCATGCACGGACGTGAAGAAAAACCTCCTCTCTTACCAACTACCCATATCACCTAACAAACAATCCATAGTGATGAGAGTACTAACCTAAAATAAATTTTTATACAAAACAACAAATTAATATTAACAAATCCACTATGCTTTCTATCAATACATAGTGAAGAAGGAAAGTTTTTATTTACAAATCACACCATTACTTACAATCACATCAGCAAAGGAGTTTGTGTTTATATTGACACTACTTCACATTCACACAAAACAAACACTCATGAGTGTAGGGACAAGGGGTTTATTAAGGGAAAAAAGACACACATACACACAAACACACACACACACACACGTACACGCACGCACACAAACAAAAATACACACACACAAAATTATATGATTGGCAACTTGATTAATCTCTCTTTTCTAGAGATCTGGTTAGCCCTGAGAAGGGCTGTTTTTTTCTAACTACAAATGCACCTGGTTAATGGTGACACCTCCCACGACGGGTACCACACACGTATCGCCGACTCCAGTCATTCTCCCAATTAATGCGTGTGGTTGGGAGCGCAGATGGTTGATGAGTGGCATCATCATCCAAGTTTTCACTTTGTCTCTCCAACTCTTCGTCCCAGTTTTCCATCTGGGGACAGCGGCTCTTGGTACTGGTGGTAGTGGTTGTGGCTGTGGATGACGTGGTGGTGGAGGTGATGGCGACCTCGCCTCAGGTTTGATCTCAAACAGAGGCCTAATCATGAGGTGAGGCAGAATCTGTCTTTTCATTTCCTTCTCCTCTTCTTTCTTCTTTTATTCCTCCTCTTCCTCAAGCCTGGCACTTTCTGCAACAATATCCATAGCCAGCTCATCCAGGAGTTTTGAAGTCATGCTCATCTTCTTTTAGTTGACGTGAAGGAAAATACCCTTTACACAAAAGCTAACAATACCCATATCATAACCAAAACAAACATGGAACGCGCGGACTTAAAGAAAAACACTCACGTTCACTTTTTCCTACAAACACACTTTATTATCACTCAATACATATAAAAACACACACTTACAAGTCAGAGAAATGAAGTGTTTATAGGCACACTTCTATTTTTTTACTTCTAAACACACACACACACACACACACACACACACACACACACACACACACACACACACACACACACACACACACACACACACACACACACACACACTATCGTACAAGCCAGAGAAACAAAGTTTTCATAGGCACACTTCCATTTTTTATCACAGACAAACACGAAGACAGACAAATTTTTGGCAAAGGAATAGTATATCTTTACTAGATTGTTTGGGGTAGTCCTGAAAAGGGCTGTTTTGTTGGGGGTTCTGGCAATCTCTTATCGTCTAAGACTGCGTCCCCGTCTGGCAGCAGTCTCTCACAGGTGAGGGTCTGCTTCTTCGAAAGGAGAAGGAGAACTCTTTCGTGTCCACAAGGCAGTCCACAAAACCTCTGTCTGGCTCCTGCTTTTGTTGTTGCTGCTGCTGTTGCTGTTCTCTCTGCTGTTTCTGAAGTCTGTACTTCTCAGTCCATTCTTCCTGCTCCTTCTTGATTTCGTCTTTAAAAGTCTATTCTATCAGGTCTTGGGCCACTTTTAACATCCTGACATTTTCAGTCTCATCAGGCTTGGGTATCAGGTTTTGCTTGACACAACGGCACCGGTGGCCTAGTGGTTAGAGCGTCCGCCTCGGATGCGAGAGGTCATGGGTTCGATCCCCGGTCGAGTCATACCAAAGACTTACAAAAATGGTACTAACAGCTGCCTCGCTTGGTGCTCAGCATTAAGAGGTTAGTGTTAGGACTGGTCGGCTTGGTGTCAGGATAATGTGTCTGGGCGGGACTTCATGCTATATGTCTGCGGCATGATGCCCCTGTGCTAGACATCATTATAAACTGCCACACTGCAGACATCGTAGCGATATGACTGAAAAATTGTTAAAGCTACGTTAAAAATCCAAATCACATCACATCACAACACATTGCCTGACACGATGTAAATTCACGTGGGCTTCGTTGAGCTTTGCTAGTCTTGAAGGCATCTTCATGGGTTGCCGCATTAACAATGGATGGTCAGATTATGTATGTATGTATAATTAAATTAAAGTCGCTTTCGTCCGCAAGAGCATGTGTGACTGGTTTATGCCTGCACAGCAGGCTGTTTAATCATTCTTTGGGGAAGGAAAGAGAGCCACATCCCCCACGCTTTTATGCACTCACAGAGTGCTGATGAATTTAGCCGAACATGTCATGGAACAATTAAGTCCCAAACGACCTGTATGAATGGTTGACATGAGTGGGAATGGACCCAACACACACTCATGCATTGAATTTCAGGTGCCTACCGCGGCAGATTGAGATGTCAGTCGTGAGTGGTTCTGTGCTTACACGCTCATCGGGGCACCTGGATTTTGACAAGTGGGAATCGGTCCACACACTCGTCATTTGATGTCCGAAGTAAAAAGAGAAGAGGGACTCGTAGGAATACACCAAACGCCGACCGGAACGTACCTGAAACGGCAAGACCTACTGTAAATCAAATTTTCCCAGTTATATAATTATTGGGATTCCCTATAACTAATTCTGTGTTAGCCAGAATTGTAATTAGAGTCACGCAATATAGTAAAAAAAATCCTATTTCCTAACTAGCTAAATATATCTAGTACATAGTGTACATAATTTAAATCCCTAATCTTCTATTCTAATTTGTCTAAGTGACAGAATATTTTTTGAGTCAATATTAGGTACAAGATTTGTAAGTTTGAACGGTGGAAAAAAGAATCAGATCAGTATAATGGTTTGATCGAATTGGGATTTCAAGCCAAAATGAAATCTCTTAATAAGAGGCAATTTGATTAGTAGACCTAAAAAGGGCTTTTAAGGCAACAGGCTAACGGCTGTTTTCTTCTTCCCATACTTCTTCATCCCTCCGAGTTTCTTCATACCGCTGAGTCGGGAATGCCGCGAACCCATGTAATTCTGTTAAATACTCAGCAGCCTCTATTAGGGTCGACATCGGGTGTTGCTCGTATACTTCTTTATAGTAGTTGTATAGGATGCGTCTCCCAAATGGCCATTGTTGGTGCCTAGGTTTCCTTGTCTTGAGAGACCTCCACCCCAAGTAAGTAGCTGCATTTATCAAACTGCCTGCTTTCTTGGGGTCGACTACGATTTCATTCATTCCAAGGTCATGGAGCCTCTGGGTATCTGGGTCGCATTCCTCCTCTTGCACATCTTCTGTCTCCTCTTCCTGACCGACATCCGATTCCTCTTATTAATCCTCCTCAATGACGGTAGTACCCGGTTCCTTTATGGTACTTAGGAGCGATTGTACATCTTTAAGTACCTTGGTGAAATCGTTCTGCATTTTAGTAGGAGTAGGTGTTTAACTTCCAGGTGGAGTCCTACTTCTAGGAGTTTGAGAGACTCCTGGCCGTTGTCTCACATCGTTTACTTTATTCTCCCAAATTAAGAGTAAAGTTGTAAGCTTGAACCCGAGGCTACTAAGAGACCAAGGCCCCTTAGTGCACTCAACGCCTGGGCGGGAATCATCTCCGTCGCTAGCTCTGTTGCTGATTGCATATCTTGCTTCTTGCTATCTTCGCTGCAGACTATAATGGAATGGAATGAATGATGGTCAGACCGGAGACCACCTCGTTTTATATGGCTCAAGTGGGGACGCGATAGAAAACATCCCTAAGATTTTTTTGGGTAGGAACGCTATAGCTCATCTCATGGTGAGGGATAGAGACAAGTCAAATAGCATGTATAGTGATAAACAACCAACAATTAACCAACACATAATATAACAATTCATATAATATCAAATAAAAAATTTTTGACAAGGTTGACAACGTTGTGAAATCAAGTTGGACTTCCACTGATGGAGGTCATTTGGCCATTGATGTACACTAGCTAAAGACAAGAGATATCCATAATGGTCACAAAACCATCTATCCACCTTTTCATCGTTTCTAGAAGAGTCACGATCAAAATAAGTCACTAAGTGTGCTAAGGGATATCCAAGACTGCGTTGATGAAGAAAATACACACAATATTGTCCACACACCGTGGAATCTGTGCCTTTTAATCTGTGCCTTGTAATTTCACATTATTGAAGCGAGTCGTCTGTGCATTTCTTCTCATAAAGTCGATGATGTCGTCTTCCAAAAGGCGGTAACCCATACGAATCAAATACTCCACACAGGCATCGTGGGGAAAGTAGACGGCTACCCAGTGGGTTTAAAGGAGATGAATGTCGTCCGTGTTGATGACATAAGCTTAATGGTCATTAGGTTTGCGATGAGGAAGTTCATCTTTAGCGCACACGACAGGATTCCAAGAAGCGGTGTACGAACTGTTTTTCAAAAGGTAATAAAGTTCCCAGGTATCCATTTTGTTTTGGGTTTTTTTATTGTTTCACAGGTAATGATAAGTCATCAATTCAATACTCACTTTTTACTTGAAAATCTCTGTCAAGTAGTCGTCTTTTTGCTTCGTCTCCGTACTCTGGGTCAAGAGAGATTCGATGCGATGGATCTCTAGAGCAGTCTATGGAGGGGAGAAATGATCACGCAAGTCTTTATACCACTGATGCAACACTGCTTCTTTCGAGATGAGACCCCAAGCGTCATCCAGATACTCATCCAATTTTTCTTCTTGACTCATCATCAGACATTTATCGTGTTGAATTGACTGGGATTATCGTTTAGACATCCATAACAATCTGCCTTGGTCAACCCAGTAATATTTTCCGCCAGGTGTTTGGCAAAACAGGGGACTAAATGTTCTTGTTCTGGACATCTGGAGATGATCATGTTCTCTTAGTCTTTGTCTTTTTCTGTGGGTTCCAAGATATCCTCCCATTCCATTTCCAAATATTCTCCACCATTCAAAGAGTGATAAGAGTCTTCCATAGCTTCTAATAGTCTAGAATAACCTCTCTCAAACTGTTGATTTCTATCATATTGTCGAATTCGGCATACAAGATGACGTTCACCGTCTCGGGTAGAGCTGTAGCAAACTGAAGTTCCACACGAAGCTAACCGGATTTTATTTAATGGAAATATCCCTCGTCGCTGCCTTGGTCAGGAGTGAAATCAAAAGCCCACAAATCGTAACCTCCTGCATAATCGTCGTACGAAATGCCGTGGCTGCTGTTGTTCCCTAACTGTCCCGTGGCTTCGCACAGGGACACGTACGATCTCAAGTAGTTCTTCTGGGTAAGGTTCGAACAGTCTGGTACACAAGGTCTTCAATCTTTGACACTCTGTAATGTTTAAACTCGAAAGGATTTTGATCGAGGGCTCCGTTGAGGGCTGCATTGTTAACGATGCCAATGATTAAACGTTTGGGTAACTGTCCTTGGAACATATGATCTTCGATCTTGGATCGGAGTCCAGTGGCATCGGATACTTGGCGGTTGTTCTGCTCAAAGTGTCGCTGATGTCGTTTCCCACTTTAGATAACACTTCCACGCGTCGCACGTAGATCCCGGCTTCTTCGATGACTGTTTTGTAATTGGCAGCCCCAGCCATCAAATGGAAAACGGTACTGCTACTATTCAGTCTTAGGCGGACATCCACTCCGTTGAGCAAATCCTTCTCTTGTAACCACATGTCCAAATGCAAACGATCAATCAGTTCGAAACTACGTCCTTACAGGATTTTTTTTTTCGACGGTCGTTAAAGCCCACGTTGTGAGGATCGTCAGCTGTTGTTAGGACTGTTTCGTTAAACTTGTCCTCGCCTGCTGTGTCAGAATTCCATACCACGCAGGCATCCAGATGAGTGTTCTTGGCATCTATTCCGTACGTCAACACATTTTCCAGGTAAGCTCGGTAAGGGTAAGTATCTATGCTGCTGCTGACTAGTTTGTTATTCAAGTGCAAATCCACTTTGCTGAACAAGAAATATATGAAATTGTTGACGGTAGCAACTCCAGCATCGGCTCCCGGATTGGTATCGTCCGTTTTGATCACTTTAACGTTCAGGTAAAAGTAAATAACTATTCAGATCGATATAATCTTCGGGCTGTCCTTTGATTTCAAATTGGATGGGGGATGAGGTCGTCAAAGAGGAGATGGGAAGAAATTCTACCTTTCGGGATTCTGGCATCGTCATCATAGTGGATGACATGGCAAACAGATCCAGTTCCGACTTGGAACATTCGCAAGACTCTAAGTACATCATTTTTGTCTCTGTTATTTAATAATCAAAAACGTTTAATTTTTGGACGGTTCTTCTTTACTTGCTCTTTCTAGCTATGGGTGTGTGAAGTCCTCTGGAGGGGTGTCTTCGTTGTCTCTATGCCTTGTCCTTGCTGTGGCGTCAGGGAAACAGGAATGCCTGGCTGGGCAGCGTCCAGGGCGTTTATAGGAGTTTCACGTCGGCCCAAAATGACATTTTTGCCTTCTCTCAAGAAGGCTTCTTTGGGACTTTGTTTGTCGGCGATGACATTTTGAACAAATTCTTTGCCATGCGTCAAAGAGGCATCTTTCAAGGCGTGCAATCCTCGTGTCACCATCGGTTTGAAAACGAAGCCACCGAACGAAACGCCGATTTCATCATATCTCCTAAACCATGTCATCGCTGTCTAGCGACTCCTCGGGACAAAGGATACATGACTTACAATCGTCAGAGAATTGTTTTCAAAAATGGAGTTTCACCTTAACTTTCCCTTTTTAGAATGAAATATTTTGTCCCAGAATCCTTTTATAGCAATGTTGACACTGCTGAATACGACTTACTGACGGACAAACAGTGAGGATGTAAAATTCACGGTGAACGTGATAGGTGTTTTCACCTTCCTTGTCATTGGTCGTGGCAGAATCCACTTTGAAAGGAATGACCAACGGTACGGGTGTGTGTCAAATTTAATCCTTGGTTTGGTTCTACTGGAAATCGAAAAAACTTCGCAAAACTCTAGTTGTTGGCGATTGGTGGTATGTTGCTATCCTTGACCATCTTGAGGTCTCCGCCCAAAATGTCAAAAAATTCAGGACAAAATGTAATGGACAACGTTTTGGCATCCGAAAATTTCATCAGTAAGCGACAAGCCACTTCATGGTACTTGAGGGCGACACTTCGTTTGGTTTTGTCTAAGGCTTTGCCAAACAACGCATTGAATTTGGCAGCAATCGTGTCCACCAGATGTTGACCGCTAAAATAATAGCCTGCATGAATTTTCATCAGATAGATGTACCGTGCAGTATCGGGGGACACTGGTCGTTTCACAGAGGCATCCACAGCTTCGTTTTCTTTCAAGTATTGTTGCATTTGGTCGTTCAGAACTTCAACCTCAGAAGTGTTTTGATTTTGTGTGATGTGTTTGATTTGTGTAGGTGAATCATTTCGACCAAAGCCACTTCCCAATGTGCTTCGTGATCCAATTGGATGGCCTGAGGTAATTTGGCCGTGAAACAACATGAAGTATTGTGGGAAAACACATCCATGGAACTGTCACTGGGTAAAGTTAAGTAAAATTCGTTATTCATAATTACAGAGTTCTGCTGTCCGAGGGGCCACTGGAGGTCAGAGGAGTGTCTAAAAGAGGATTGTTGTTGTTTTGGTGGTGACTGTTGGGAGGGTGACTGACGTTGGGTGCAAGACTCCCGTTGTTACCGTTAGAGTATTTCAGGGAAGGATTGGGGAAAAGGTTACCGATGCAACTGCTCAGTAAAATGGTCCAGAATGCTTGTCTCCTTGTTGTGAACTCAAATTGGCAATGGCAGCACCGATGACACAGTACATCACTACGATTTGGCAGAAAAAGACGAGTTGCGTTTTAGGCACACGTTCTCCACACCACACCCACAAAGGTTGCTTTTATAGATCTTGCAGAGAAGAACTCAGTGAAGGAGTGGTCACTGTGGTGGTTGAGGCTGTGTTGAAGGGCATGATCGTCACTTCTGGTTATAGTCGATGACTTGCGAAGCGTCGATCCAAGAGTCAAAACGCGGTGGATATTCTTTCCAATGTACTTTGACTTCTTTGACAAGACGTTTCCCCACTTTACGGGTTCTTCGATCGAGAATGCTTTCGATATCGTACACTTCGTCTTCTTTTTTGGTCGCTCGTTGTAACTGTGGTGGTTGAGGCTGTGTTGAAGGGCATGATCGTCACTTCTGGTTATAGTCGATGACTTGCGAAGCGTCGATCCAAGAGTCAAAACGCGGTGGATATTCTTTCCAATGTACTTTGACTTCTTTGACAAGACGTTTCCCCACTTTACGGGTTCTTCGATCGAGAATGCTTTCGATATCGTACACTTCGTCTTCTTTTTTGGTCGCTCGTTGTAACTGTGGTGGTTGAGGCTGTGTTGAAGGGCATGATCGTCACTTCTGGTTATAGTCGATGACTTGCGAAGCGTCGATCCAAGAGTCAAAACGCGGCGGATATCCTTTCCAATGTACTTTGACTTCTTTGACAAGACGTTTCCCCACTTTACGGGTTCTTCGATCGAGAAAGTTTTCGATATCGTACGCTTCGTCTTCTTTTTTGGTCGCTCGTTGTAACTCTGGCAAGTAGAACGTTCCTTTTAAAACTTCTCCGTTCATGTCTTCCAATTTATAGAGGCAGGATTACGGCCACGCACTTGTCCAGTTGGGTATGTAACCTTCGTCGAAGGTACGTTTGGTTTTGCCAATGCGCACCCAATCTCCCGTCGTCAACACCCACCTTTCTTGGGGACAGTCACATTCGGGGACGTAGCAAACACGCGCTCAAAGATGGTCACTTCGTTGTCGGGAGTCATTTCTTGGGGGGGGGGGGCACATCCGATGCTCCGATTGTAAGATTAGTTGTACGCTTTGACCAGGTGTGGTAAGACGTCGATGTACTTGACAGTGTGTTGATGCGTAAAATATTTCCACATGCGTTCTTTCAAGGTGCGTTGAAAACGTTTCACGGTGCTGGCTTTGGTTTCGGGATTATCGCTGGTGAAAAATGAATGTCTCGTTTCTTTAATTCTTTTTGGAAAGCTTGGTTCAGACATTCGGTGCCTTTGTCGGTTTGCCATCGAGGAGGGTGACGAGCACTTTGTTTCAACACGTTTTAGGGCTCACACTAACTCAGTGCTCGATTTGGAAGTCAATGGCACGATCCAGGCAAATTTGAAAAAGACGTCGATGACACAAAACAAATAATTGTAGCCACGATTGTAGGTGGCCAAATGAGAAACATCAGCTAAATCGGCTTGCCATTGATGATCGATGCCCTCCACTCGGGTGCGATTTCTGGAAAATTTTCGTCGAATGGGTTTGTGCACTTGAGCTAAACGAACACTTTTCAGTCGGGTTTTCGCAGCACGATACAATTTCTAAACTCCTCCGTAATCCGCGGGATGGGATAGATCGTAGTAAATGCTGGCTAACAATTTCTCGATAAGGACCTTTTTTTAATACGCCATCCACTGTTCACGGAAGCTACTCTTTTCTTCGTGTGGTATTTTCTTGGATTGTAATG
>JAECUM010032979.1:0-17862 GCA_016617855.1 Megalonaias nervosa | reverse complement strand
TTAATTTCTTAGAAAAATAGCGCACTGCGTGATCAACACAATTTCTATCTTCTTGAATCAATACTGCTCCAACCCCAACATCACTTGCATCTACAGACAGTTTAAAAGATTGACTGAAATTTGGAGCTGTAAGAACTGGCGCATTTTTAAGTATGGCCTTTAACCTATCAAAAGCCTCCTGACATTTTTCAGTCCAAAGAAACTCGTTTCTTTTGCTCAATAAATTTGTCAGGGGTTCAGCAATATTAGAAAAATTGGAACAAAATTTCCGATTGTATCCAGCCATACCCAAAAATCGCATCAGTTGCTTTTTACTGACAGGCACAGGGAAATCAGAGATAGTCTTGACCTTAGCATCTATAAGTTTAACTTGTCCATGTCCCACAGTATGTCCTAGAAAAGTTACACAAGCATGGAAAAACTCACTTTTGGATAAATTGATTGTCAAACTTGCATCACTGAGTCTGTCGAAGAATTTCCGAATTGTTGCTAGATGTTCTTCCCAGATGTCGTTGTAGATGATGACATCATCGATGTAAGCATCACAATTATCTAGACCAGAGGTAAACATATTCATCAAAAGTTGAAAAGTACTTGGGGAACCCTTCATCCTGAACGGCATTACTTTATATTGATAAAGTCCATCTGGAGTCACAAATACCGAAATTTCTTTTGCCCTTTCCGTTAGTGGGATTCGCCAATATCCTTTCAGAAGGTCAAATTTGGTGACATACTTTGCATTTCCAATTTTATCAATACAGTCATCGATTCTTGGTAATGGAAATGAATCTGTTTTTGTCACACTGTTCACCTTCCTATAATCAGTGCACATAAGGAAAGATTTATCTGGTTTCGGAACAAGTATACATGGTGAACTCCAGTCACTTTTACTGGGCTCTATGAAACCATTCCCCAGCGAATACTGAATTTCCTTTTTCAAGTATTCTTGTTTGAGAGGGTTCATCCTGTATGGGTGTTGTTTCACAGGTTTGGAATTTACAATTTCAACGACATGGAAAATTTTGTTTGTCCTCGTAGGAACATCTGGAAATAAGTGCTCATATTCAAATATTAATTGTTTAAGTTCATTCCTTTCTTGTTTTTGCAAATGTGAAAGTTTCCGGTCCAGATTATTCATAATTTCCGAATTCCGAAGATTTGTTTCTCCAAACTCAGTAGAGTCCGATTGAATTCCTTCACTTAAATCCTCAGTGAGTGGGACAGGTACAACTAAATTAATTGCATGATTTACCTGGCTATCTCTCTCAACATATTGGTACTCCATTAATTTATTTAGATCAGAGTACTGCTATTATAATTTAACTCATTCATTTTGATCTTTACTTTGTAAGGGCAGTAATACCTAATTTGAAGAACATTTTCAGAAATGAGCAAGAGAGAATGAACTCTATTACAAGACTCAAAACTTCTCTGCATTGAAGTTCTGTAAAACCATAACTTCATTTTTGACTTGAATTGCTGAGTGCCAAATTCAAGCATAACTAGCTTGAAAATTCCAGACATAAAATTTTACCCTTGACCAGATTCGACAAATTTGGGAAGGCCAAAATGGAGTAGGAAACTTTATCAAAGCTTTTACTATTGTTTTAGCTTTTATATTGATCAAAGGAATTGCCTCTGCGAATCTTGTTGACGCACAAATAATGGTCAACAAGTATTGGTTGCCTGACTTGGTCTTAGGTAAGGGACCAACACAATCTACCATTATTCTGCTAAATGGTTCGTCAAATGCAAGAATAGGTTGCAGATGAGCCTTAGGTATCTTCTGATTGGGTTTTCCTACCATGTCGTTTGTCATCCTGATTAGAAAAAAGAGAATGAGTTTTCAAAAGAGGATCACTATGATCAATACCTTTTGATTGATCCAAAGTAGAAGTGAAAGTGACCTCATCAAAAGCCTGACCAATACATGTGTCAGCTAAAGGAATACTTTCCTTATCAAAATCATTCTCAAGAGCTTTCTTTGCCATAGCTCTAGTAACTGCACAAGCTGGAAATAAATCAGGGAATTCTTTTTCAATTGGATCAATTTTCTGATCAAAACAAGGCTTGTCAGTTACAAATTAATTAACCACAACCTTATCTCCAGCTAGGTCGTTGCCTAGCAATAAATGAATGCCCTGAACCGGTAAAGAAGACACAGGTCCTGAAACTAAGTCTGATGATAAATTTACACAATGGAGAAGAACATTAACAATAGAAGAAGACTTCCCAGAAAAAGGCAAAGAACCTGAGAATAAAAGACTCTGAGAAGCTCCTGTATCCCTTAAAATTTTGGTAGGGATAGGATTGGCCAAATTACCCAAGAGTGATACAGAACCCTTCGACATGAATGGTACATAATTCTCCATAATAAAATCAGACTGGGGTTTATGAAACCCAACAAATGTATTGCTTTCAATACACGACCGTAACCTTGACCTCTTAGAAATAAGAGCATTTGGGATAGGTCTGTTTTGATTCTGATGCTTATATTTTAATTTGAATCAATCAGAAATAACGTGTCCTTTCTTCTTGCAATAGGTATACGTAGGAAGAGACAAGGATTTTGAATCAAGTTTATCAGAAGCTTGATTTTTAAAAGTTGTGGCAGATTGAGTTTTAGAAAGGCTTGTATTAGGCTGAAATATCTTTTTACCAGTAGACTGCTGAGTGGAAGACTTGCTTACAAAAGGAACTTTATGAGTTAAGAAGTACTCGTCAGCAGCACAAGCAGCATTTTCCAAGATGTCGAGCTTATGCTCGTCAAGATAAATCCTAATGTCACTATGGACACAGTTCTTGAACTCTTCAAGTAACATGAGTTGTCTGAGACCTTCGTAATAATCTTCGTGAACCTTTCTAGAAGAGCACCACCTGTCAAATTGTTGTGCTTTTTCCCATGCAAATTCGACATATGTCTGGTCAGTTGATTTTCTAGAATTTCTGAATTTTTGCCGATAAGCCTTAGAGACTAACTCATAACCCTTCAAGATACAGTCTTTAACCACATCATAGTCAGCACTCTGCTCTAATGACAGTGAAAAATAAATATCACTAGCTTTGCCAGTAAGTACACATTGTAATGATAGAGTCCAATGCTCCCTTGGCCATTTCAAATTCTCCACAATTTTTTCAAAACGAGGAAAATATCTGTCTACTTCTTTTTCCAGAAAAGGAGGCACTAACTTGATATTTCTGAAAACATTAAAAGTTGGAGAGTGTTTTTCCTTTGCCATCTCTAATTCTTTTAACCGAATTTGAAATTTCCTCTCTTGCTTCTCTCTCTCTCTCTCTCTCTCTCTCTCTCTCTCTCTCTCTCTCTCTCTCTCCAAATTGCATCTGCATTTGTCTTTCCCTCTCTCTTTCTTCCTTATTTAATTGCATTTGTTCTTTCTGTAACTGCATTTGTCTTACATACCTTTCTCTTTCCATTTGTATCTTTTCTATCTGAAACTGAATTTGTCTTGTCTCTAATTCCAACTTGTTTTTACTGTACTTCCATTTTCAAAATGTCCAACCACTCCTGGAGAAAATTAAAAAAATTCTCTACTTTTGATAATATTGTGAAAAAGCCTCTTGATTTCGCTAAAGATTTCAAACAAAATGTGAAATAATACTTGGAATTTAAAATATTCTGAACACTAGGGGAATTTAAATTTCAAAAAACAAATTTCTGAAATATTTTAGCCAAAATTCATATATCCAGGACGAACCTCAAATTTTCTTTTGTTACGTGTCTAGGCTCGTACAAAAGTAACAAAGGAAGAGTGAAGCCAACAAGCTTCGCAAATTTTAAAAAATAATTTATTTCCCTACAAAACAAGGTAAAAATATGAAAAAGGATTTATGGCTTTTGAATCTAATCCAAAAACTAATCCTGGAATTAAAAAAAGTATGTCCTAACAGTAAAAAGTTCTAAGTGATTCACAGTTCGAATCCCGATGAAGTTCCAAGATGGAAGTCGATGACGTCTTTAATAACCTGTTTTGTGCTGTCGTGTCAACAGTTCCTTATTGAATCACCAAGAATAATATTCCGGCTTTAGAATTCCGAATAATTTTCAGCAAATGTCTTCGTCCAAGAATTCTAATGAACACAGTAATTGTAGGGTAAATATATTATTAGTTACAAAAAATAGAAGAATTTTAAATCAAACTGGCAACAACAAACTAATACTTATCAGCCCGAAGGTATGAATTACGACTGACCAAAAATCACTATGATACGTCAGCTTTAAACCCTTAACTGAAACGCAAAACGGATCACCTGATAGGTCACGTGATCACTTCCTTTCAAGCAACGTAGTAAGATTATATGCAAGTTGTCACGTCCACCCATGGACGAATTCGATTGCACTGAACGAATCTTACTATAAGATTTAATAATGAAAAAATAAAAAAAGTTGTTTATTACTGAGCTCAAACTGACTCCGAATCTAGGTCAGCAAAAGATACAAAGTTTCAAACTACTGTGTTGTTTATCAGGTTTACCAGGACTGAAATGAATTTTCTGGAAAAATGTCAAATCCAGTGAATAAAGTAATCATTACAATAACATGCAATGAAATAAAAATAAAATGAAAAATAAATTTAAAACTAAACCACAAGTAATTAAATTACATATACGTAACAACTGAACCTGTTAAGTGGAAAGATATGCATGGAATTGATATCATTTAGTCTTATGTTTTAGATGATAAAGTTTGGAGATTGAAGGCTCATAATAAAGTACGTGCATGCTTTATGCATTTCTTATAAGAAAAACATTATTCGACTGTTTTCTTTTGTGAGCAAATTTAAGACTGACTTGTATTTTTGTTGATTATAAACCCGAAAGTTTTAAAAATGGTTCCGGGAAGCTACGACAATTCATCATTGATGCATCATTGGATTATCAGCATTATCAGCATCTAAACCAGGTTTTCAAAGATAGCAGCTTAAGCACTAGGCCACTGTAGGTCTGCTGCTTTTATTTGTCTGTTAAGTCGCATTAGCGAAAAAGTCCATAGATTAACATATGTGGGGAAGTCTTGCTCTTTCGGGACCTGCTTAAATTGGGGGACGTCATCGTTTCTTAAATATTTTCTTCGCTCTCTATGGAAAATGCAAGACAAAAGAAACGAACGCTGGGACGATCAGACACACTCATACTAACCAATATTGAGCAATAAACTACCTCCCTCCCCCAATGTGTCACAACAACTACTTCGCCCAAATCATGACAACAGCTTTCTAAAATTGAAATATCATCCTATTTTAAACAGTAACGTTGTCTATGAAAAATAGTTCATTTTCAAAGTACTCAGAATTGAAGATTGTGCGTTTGACTTAGTTTAGCCCACAGTACACATTTCCCTTATTTAAATTTCTTGATTCATTTTTAATTCTGATTTTGTTTCACATATTCTCTGATTAGGATTTGATAATTTGGAATATCATCTGTATTCAACTTTTTCCCCGATTCCAGTCTTTAAATGCTGTTTGTTTTATTCCTCTGTGCGTTTCTAATTTGTTCAAGTAATTTCATATATTTATTGTTTAAACTTAACGGAGGCATAAAGAAGACCAAATATTGATAACAAAACTATGCAATGGATATTTTTGTGTGCTTAGATTACATTATACACAAACCAAACATTATATACACACCTATGTTTGCGATTCATGACCGCCAGTTTAAAGGTCCTCACCGGTCAAAATCCTCAGCGCAAGTAAACATCAGTAATGGGATATCCAAATATCATTATGCCAATTGTCCTTAATTTTGTTTATCGATCAAACATATGAACAAAGTACAGTTTCAAAGGTTACTATATCTAGTTTACAGATCTTGTCAGAGAATCAATAAAAGTGTCGCCGACTGAGCTTCATTCAAAGGTGACTATAACTTGTTTACAGTTTCTTTGCTGAACAATCAAAACACGTGTCACCTATTAAGCTATTTATTACTCGTCTGCCTCAAAGTCAATATTGTTCACAATCAAGCTGTTGAAATGGTGTCTCAGCTTAATCCTTGAGTGAATTAGATGTCAAAGATTGGCTCACCAGTAAGATAATTGTTATCCTGAAGGTGAGAGCAAATCAAACCAGACCTCGGTACTAAGAAAATAAAGATAAAGCTTTCACCGAAACTGGTGAACTTTTGTTGAGTGCATTTACCATAGTTTTCACAAATTCGGAAACATCATGACTTGCAGTAGGAACACTGTAAATAAGTCTGTCAACGAAAAAAACCCCGAATGTCAGGAAAACGTTAGCAAAGTATAGCGATAAACGTATTATGTTCTGCTACCACCAGATAAGGTGGGACCGAAACAGTGTGATTGAAATTAAAGTATATTACAAACAGTATGTTCATGTGTTTCTGTCTAGTACGTGAATATGTCCGGTTTCATCCGGGAAAATTTCTGTAAAGCCTGAGATATATAAATGTATAGATATATCTTCATGAATATAAACGATGTAGATTTCACAGGAAGTGAGATTATCAAAGTGTAGACGTTAGGAGGGAAGAGATTAGCCATGTCTTTCCTACTTGGGGAATAGATACGTGCCTGTTTGCCAATCCACCTCCCACCTTCGTTTGTCATTGATGTGTAAGAATATAGTAGTAATTAATCAAATACCATTAGCAAGCGAAGATTACCTAACACCACAGAATTTATGTGTTACTGTTTTTACACCAAGAAGGTTTAATTAATTATTTATTTATCTCACCACAAATGTCAAAAGATGCCGTTAATGTTCCGTGAAGCGAATCCTTGTAGGTATTGGTCCTTATCCGAAAAACTGGACATGAAGTGCATGTAAAGATCGCGGAGCCTTAAATGTTTCTAATCTTTTACAGTACGCCGAAATAAGGACAGTGTTTTGTTAGAAATAAAAATTATCGTTATCACAGATCACGACTCCATATCTCTGCGGCACGTCCTGTGATATATTCATACATAGGTGTCTCCTTATCTACAGCCATGACATCATTAGAAGTGAAGGTTAATGAAAGGGCAAAAGTTTAAGTTCCTACGGGTTCCAATCTGCGATTATCTCCACACAATGTCGGGCGTTACGGTTCAGTGAAAGTAATATAAAGAAATAAATTTCAAGTTCTTACGTGTCCCAAACTGTGACTATCTATATAAGCTCTTATAGTAAGTCCTATCTTGCTTGATATGCGATTTTTCTCCAAACGGTAGATGTTATCAACATGGATCCGAATGTGATCACTATACTTTTGGCCACAGCCTGCCTGTTTCCTGGCGAGGCGGTTGGAAATGAAAAACAAACTATTGATGACAAGGGTAAGCAAACAGCCTTGCGAAAACACACACACAGACACACGCACACATACATACATTGCGAAACTAGCATTTGCATTTTACAAAAGGAAACGTACACAGGCATCACAAAAGTTTGATATTTTTATGAAGGTTCTGCAAATGACAGATTACATAGCATTGCCAATGGAAATATTGGTGAAACCTGTCGACATTAAGAAAAGTATAATGTGTACTTTCTGCCAAAAAGAGCAATCAACTCGTAGCATTGAAAATGTTGGTTTGGGTGGTGGGACCGGTACTGAAAATACTAATGAGAAAATGTTTGTAATAACTCTTTTTCAACAAAAACAATGTTTCGTGGATTTCAAACAAAATAGATTCGTGCATATAATGCAGGTAATAAAATGGAGACTGAACAAACATTAAAAAGTGCAGAAAACTTGCTATAAGGGTGTCAGATCATACATATTTAGATCAGTACTAAATTTAATTTGCCTGACGCAATAATTTTGCATTCTTTTAAAAACGTAATTATTAAAGGTTTAAAACTGTGTCAGTAAAACAATTAGGAAACAAAAACAAGGTGTAATGCATTGAAAATCAAATCAGGTTATCTACATTTGAATACGAATATGCCTTTCAAACTTATCATTGTCAACCTCACGTGGTTAATTGTGCATTTCCCTAAAACATCCCAAGAGTGTTTAAAAATGTATATTTAGATTGCAACATTTATGAAATAACCTGGACATCTAACCATGTCATTTACACGCAAATTCAAAATGCCTACAAAACATTTGTCTGCTAAAATGATCTTCGCTCATTTGTGTAGGAAGAAAGAAATACATACTTTCTGTATCAGATCATCTACCCATGACCATGATGAACTGTGTAAAATGTCTTAGTTTTAACTAAACTAAATGGTGTCCTTCATTTTATTATACTGATTTCAAGAATCTACGGATGCAGAATTGTCAATTCCATGGCTTAACAACTGACATTTGATCAATATAGATACATAACTGTGATTTTAAAAAAAATAAATTTTCAATCCTCCGAATTCGCTCAAAATTGTGTTTAGAGCGTATGTGCTGGAATAAAATTTGTTTTTAAAGGGAAATAATTATTACACAAATATTTTTTAAACGCATATAAGGTTGTTTACATCAGAAATATACCTATTTTAACATCCAATTTGGAATCAGTGTTTTAGTTGCGTTCAGTTATAATTTGAGAGGATTTACTTATTTAAATTATTCATTGGATTTACAAACTGCTCATTGATACATTTGGTCATAATCACTATTATTGTGATTGTCGTGAATACATTTAAAGGCATTCTGTACTATACCATTGGGATTCATCAAGACTGTTAGCACATCAAAACATTCAAGGCTACTGCTACATTAGCACATTGAAGATTGTAATTCATTCCAGACACGATTGGAATTCATTAGGAACGTTCTATACTTTTGAACTTGTGATAGAACATTAATAATATTTGGAATTTGATTCACAATACTGTAAGTTCTTTTTAAAATTTCACTTTCTATTCAAAGGTAAATCAATTATTTCTTAAATTTTACTAAACGTAATGGTTTTCGTTTTTTACTTTTGATCATAGGGTCGTAACAATATTATGGAAACCAAACAAATTGCAAGTCGATCTATATAAAAATTAAAAATTAGTTTGCTACAATGACTATTCACTGCTGGATGAAAACATTTAATTAAAACCTTGCTCATAAATAAATTGAAGAAATTGCACGAAAGTGGTCCGTTTCGTCAGGAAATAACGACGATTAGAAACGTAACTGAAATAAATTTAATATTTTGAGGGACAGAATGATTGGAGGTACAAAGGAAAATATATGTGAAACGCAAGATCAAATTATACAGGTAATTAAATGGACCCAGATAGAAGTAGTGTTTCTTCACTGGATATAAAAGTTAATGATGTTATTGAATGTTTCAAAAGCATTAACAGCAATCAAGAAACTCTTCATTAAAAGAACAATACACAGATCTTATCTTCACAAGAAATGGAACATATGGTTATGATGGATTAATACATTGCCATATATAATATATATATATATATATATATATATATATATATATATATATATATATATATATATATATATATATATATATATATATTCATATATATATATATATATATATATATATATATATATATATAAAATGGAATCAGATAAAATATATGTTGTTTTGTGGAACAATATGGTGAAGCTACTTACTACAAATGATAAAAGAAAAAAGAACTAAATAAATACAAAATTACTTACCCAATTATATACAAATTGCAAACCAATAATAAAATATTATGAGTATACGACGTAATCAGCTGACAATTAAACCATTTATATATAAATGAATTTGTTTAGTAAATTTCAATACATATATAAAATTGAGACATCTAGACATAGGTAAAATGAAATTGATAGATTTATAAAGTTAAACGTTGGTTATTTATTAAGTTAAAGAAGGATATTTAATGAATCAATATTAACATCTACTGAAATAATTTTTAGAAATGTTAGAGAAAATGAAGAAATAAAAATATCTTCATGAAATAATTTAGAATACAATTATGTTAAATATTTTATGGGTTATAAAAAACAAAATAAAGGATATTACAAATGGACATTTTATTGCACTAACAGTACCAAATAAATAAATGGTATTTTATTCCTCTATTGGTGAATGTTTCTGTAATTATCAAGCTAAAAGTGTTAGTATAAAAGAAAATATCATTCATTCGTTCCATCTTTATTTCCTCTTTATGGAGATTACTAACATAGAGGATTGGTACAGACACGAAAATGACAAGGACGAGAGGTACAATTACATATATAAATCACAATCTCATACATATAGTCATACAATAACACATAGAAATTGCATATTCATATATATTTAAAAAGGTATATCGTCTATATGTGGAATTCTGATAGCGTATTCTACTAATAAAATGGATCATTCTTATATTCTCTGAGTCAACATAATATATGAGGTACTCAGTACATTATTAAATTTTCTGACACAACATTATATATGAGGTACACATTACAATTATCAGATTTGAGAACTAGCAGAGATGTTAAATCAAAATATATGAGCAATTATATAGTTACGTAATCAAAGCTATGCGGTCAAGTTATACGTGAGGTAACCCGGCGGGTTAATTTTGAGGTAATTCATTCATTTTTTGTTGTTTCGTTAGTGAGCCATAAAACGTAACAAACGTAATTTTTGCAGCGTTCGGAGTCATTCAGTCAACATGTGTATGGGAATTCCCTTCCTAGTAAGTGCTGAAGAAATTCTTCGTCAGATATATTATGAAATATTCACCAAGTACAATATCAAATTTATTGATAATATGCGACCAAAACAGATCCCTCATTCTTTTAGTGTTTGAACACGAGATAAGCGTATGCGCAATAACATCAGTATACGCAGTATTGCAATGTTGACAATTATAAAGTGTTATACTGTATGGAGTTATCAGAAACCTTGCCAAAACTTTGACCAGTTTAAGCTCTTTGTTTGACTTATGAATTTGCCACAAAAAGGCGGGTTTAATGGAATGATGAATATTTTTTTTGTATCTTTGAAAAGATGGATCTTTAAAGCACATGTACTTAAAGCGATTATTCTCATATTCATTTTTGGCGTTCCATACAATGTTCTTCCATTCCTTCTTAGCTGGAAATGTCTTATTTTGTACAAAAATATAAATGAAGTCTTTAAAGTCGTGTATTTGTGAAGAATTATATATATATATATATATATATATATATATATATATATATATATATATATATATATATAACTAACTATATATATATATATATATATATATATATATATATATATATATATATATATATATATATATATCGGGAATAACCCCCATTTGTTTCCTACAGTCATTCCTGCAAAGAAAGGTATACAATCGCAGTAAAATTATTTTTTTAGTCAGTGTATTCTCAGGCATATGAAATAATCTGCAATGGAAATATAGTTTTCTTTTATCAATCTCAGGGACAATTCAGTTCAGTCCAATCATGCTTTTGCTCATTGCAGATCTATTCTTACGAGAAAATTCTTGAATGTGCTTAACACATTGATGCTGAAATACATCTAATCTGTTAATATCATTCGATCCAATCATTGACCAAACCTCGCAACCATAAAGCGCTGATGGAATAGCAATTTTCTTATATGTAGAATTGCAGTGGCTAAGGGGTTTAATTTACATTCCTTTTCCCCAATGCCGATAAGGGAATATAGTAATTTTCTTCCTTTTGTACATGCCTTTTTCGCTTTGACTACGCAGCTCATGTCAGCACTAATAGGTATACCTACATGCTCGGTAGTTTGGGAAATCGGAATAAAGTTTGGGCCAATTCTCCAATTAAAATTGCAATCTGTCTTCTGTCTGTTTCGTTTGAAGATGATAATGCAACTCTTGTTTTCATTGACTTTAAAATTACAGCTTACGGAGTACAAGTGAGCGATATCAAGCATTGCTTGTAAATGAGCATGGGTTGCCGTTATATGGGCGAGATCATCAGCGAACGGAGGGTTTCCAGAAGAAATTGATTATACCGTTCTTCTTAATTTGGAATCTTCTAACAACTTTAACAAATCATTGATATATATACCAGATATAGAAGCGTGGAAAGCACTCCGCCTTGGGGGGGGGGGGGGCTCCTTGTCTGATTGGCATAGTTTCAGATTTAGTGCCATTTATAGTTACAATGCTATAGATATTAGATTATAATTATATAATTGCAGTGAGGAGATTACCGGTAATTCCCAATAGTGGAAAGCTTTATGAAACGCCTTCTATATATCCAAAAATGCGTCATAGACTTTTGATTCTAATTCCAGGTTAGCGAAGATAGACTCATGTACGTTAAACGATGCCGTTATGTAGCTCAATCCCTTTTGGAAGCCCTGGTGTTGAGCATTAGGAAAATTTAACATTTTTGGCATTTCTGTGTTGTACCATGAATTAAGTCTAATATATACACATTTTTCAATAAGTTTATACAAAACAGGTAGTAAATATACAACCCTGTAGTTATCAGCGTCATTTTACACTTTACTCCAACTTTGTAGATTGGCACAATTATGCCGACTTTCCAGTCAAACTGTATATAACAATATTTAGCATCGCAATGAATAGATTTGTAATAGCTTCTATCAGTTTTCAATCCCCATATCTTATATGCGCGTTCTGTACACCATCTATTCCCGGTGCTTTACGTAACTTCAATTGGTTTATTGATGCTGCTGTTTCATCAAATGTAAAATCTGCATTCAGAACGTAGTCGTTAAGATCGGTTTCTTTATTCATCGTAACGTTATTGAATGATGTATTGAATGAAGTACTAAATGAAGTAGTCTATGGGGTGTATAGGTGTTGAACGTATCTGGCAAATAAGTTCGCCATCTGTTGTAGATTGGATGCTGTTCGTCCATCAAAGTTTATTTCGAAAACAGCTTTTAGAGCTTTTGCCCCCAAAACATTGTTTACTGTACAATATCCAGAAATGTCTAATTTCTAACTCTGCTACTTCATCTGTGTCATTAAACACGCTTTCTTCGCATGCATTTATAACTTTCTCTTATATTTTTTAAAATTCTCTTGTGGCATCTATATATTGTTTGTAGGTGACGTACCATAGACCCCTAGATCTCCCATTTACAATCCATGTCCTTCTAAACTGTCTATCCCGTTTGTGTGCTTCATGGACATCCTCTGACCAATTAGGCTTTGCATATGGAACATAAGTCTGTTTAGGGATATTATGTATTGCGGTCTCTTTTATAAGAACCGCTAGTGTATTATCTAATTCTTCTATTTGTTTTGGAGTTAACGGGATGGAATATAATAATTCATTTATTCCTTTGTCAGCCTTTAGTTGTTAAGAGATAAGCCGTCATGTGTCAGCCGTGTGCCATGAAGGGATGGATATATGGGGAGAGTTGGAACATCTTGCGACTGGGACCGAGAGGTTACTGAACACTACATGGTGATATGACCCCAAATATGTATCCTGATCTGTAAAGACCTCGCAGTCATTTATATATTGTAACAAACCTTTGCCAACAAGAATATAGTCAAGAGTTGTTTTAAAAGGTTCAAATGTGTAACTCAATCCGTTGTAACAGTTCAAGTTTGTCTTGTTTAGGGACACTACGTTGTTTTTGTCAATAAAGTTTTTCAGTAACTGGCTTTTGTACCCTGGGTACCAAGATTGGGAAATTTCATAATATCTGGCATCATATCTGGCATTAAAGTGTCCCAATTCACTTGTAGTGAGATAAATAAATCTGTAAAAAGTTACAAATTCTAAAGGTATAACAAGGCTACATACGCATATGGCAGTATTATAAACTAATGTGAGACCTAAATCAAATTCATGATTACACATTGATTTAATAAGAAAGTAAATATTTATTTAGTGGAAAAATATTAGACCTAATGTTCCAAATTCGAAAACAAACCTCAAAAGATATTGTTGAATCATTTGCATTATATCTGCAATTATATGTCAAATGGTTGTCAAAAAGAGATCTCACAACAATTTGATGTTTTGTCTGCTCCCAAAGAGTATAATATACTTTCAATTTCCCATTTGCTTTAGCACGATCTTCATCATGAACATGTTCTTGAAGGTTTATGAGAGAATTTCTCCCATATTCAATATTTCTCTTAATTTAACATTGAATTATCTAACAGCAGTTTCCTGATTGTTGTAATGATTTGAACAAAGGATATATAAACATAACCTTTTGTTGTGCAGTCCTTTCAGATGAACAGGTTATATAATACTTTTGATAGAATTATCATTCATGTTAACTTATCATCTTTACTGGATCGTGTCACAGGTTTTTAGAATTTCCAAATCGAACGTCTTTTCTAGTATATTGACCTGATCATTTCTCTTATCATATTTTGTTATTTTTTATTGTCACCAAGTTTCAAGTAAAATGCTTACGGGTCTTGATACCATCACAACCAACGTAATATTATATCTTCCTTACGTACAAAACAAGATCACCAATCATATTATCATTACCTTTAAACAAATAAGTTACATCCAATTAATTTTGCATCTGTTAATCTCTTTTTAATACTGTCAAGAAAGAAGATTTCATCATACTAGGTACAGGCTCAAAAAGTTTACTAATATCACTAATACTAAAATCTCCATGGAATTTAGCGTCATTATAATAGTTTAAATCACGACTATCAGTGATTTTTTTTACTGCTGTCTTTATTCATTTCAATCTGTTTGAAAGCAGTGCTTTCATCATATTTATTTGCAGCAGAGTTTTCTCAGTATCATTCAGTTTGGTTCAGAAATGTCAATATAAACCCTATCAGATCATTACAGTTGTTTATCCCATCTATATATTTAAAAGCATTTTCTTTGCTTTGTCTACATAAATAAAACATGTGGCATAATTGGTTCCTTTTTAAGATTTCAGAGTTCATATATCAATGGTGATTATATCTCTCAAGTTGGTTATCTTAAAACATTACTCGGTCTAATTTTGTCAACACTCTGTGTGAAAAAAATTGCTTTGTCTTTTTTGTTTCTTTTAGTCAGGTTATCCTAACAAGATCTCCCATCTTAAAATTTTGTGGTTTTAATTTAAAATGATTATTATACACTCTTGTACGAGCTATAGTAGTAAAGTAAGGTAAGGTTCCTCTCTCAGAGACGCCCCTACCCCCCCCCCAAAACGTTATACGTTAACATTTTTGTCAGCAGCCTTTTTTTTTAGCTCAAAATGATGACTTTCATATGATAAGACTTTTCTAACATATTTCTGACAAAATTTGTTTTGTCGGGGTAGGGGGTCTCTGAGATAGGAACAACTTACCTTACTTTACTACTATTACAGCCCTATACTTATTATTTTTATAGTTTTAGATAAAATTTCATATTAAACAAATGAAATATTATATATAATATGGGATATCCGTCAACGTCAACCCGACATGTTGGATTTGATCTGACAAACAGATTTTGTAAGAGATTTAATTCCATCAAATCAGCCTCAGGTTATACTGGTATTAAATCTAAAATAATAAGCGATTGTATTAAAAAAGTTGAATATCATATGTCGCCAAAATATGGATCAGTTTGGTTATTCGCGGCTGAAAATGGTGTGAGAATAGCGGGTTGGGCAGATGATGTGATGACATTTATTGATAATATGGTTGATATTTTATTTGATAACGATATTTCTAAAGCTATACAAAATTAAACATCTACTGTTGTAACCCATATTTTATTATAATCTTTTTCATATCTGCTAACTCTCATTGGCAGAATATATGTTAACATACTGTCAATGATACGAAATTCTCGTATTAAATCGTCCATATCATATTTTATACCCCGCAAGTAAGATCGTATCTGATCAAGTAATTATTTATAGGTTATACTTGCTGTTTTGCAAGCATTTTTTTTAGTCGCAAGTCGAGGTTCAATTTTTTTTACACGCCGTTGCAAGAGAAACACCGACACCGGATATTATTAACAAAAACGGGTGTAATGATGCGCCACTTGAAATTATACCAGAGCTAGTCATTAACAACGGTAAATATGATATCACTCGAAGTATTTTGGTATAATATTTGTAACATTTTTTTACGCACCAAAGTTTGTTATGATAATATCTGTAATATTGCATTAGAGCGTCCACATCTTGTTTTGGAATGTTTTCTGAAATATGATTAAAATCGACTGTATTTTTTTTTTTTTCATTATATAATATTTGTTTACATATTTTATACAATAGTGCCAGTCTCTGGGTTTGATTTATTATAATTAACTTAATTGTGGTGTTTCAGCGACAAATTCCAGACACCACCAGTAGGGCGTTTCGGTTAATTTTTTATCAGATTGTTCCAGTAGAAATATTTCCTCGGCATCTTTATTTAACACTAAAGATACAATTCCAGAAAAATTATCGGTTGAATGACGCCATAGATATGTTGTAAATATACTAAATTTTGCACCGCTAAATATAGACAGCCTATATACACCAGTGACCTCTGCAGTATGTTTCATAGTGTTATTTTGCGGTGTCCATGTTGATGATCCTGATGCTACTGTGTATACAACATTGATGATCTGCTTGTGAGGAATTTTAGTAAGTAACTCTGTTACTAGATTTGTTTTTTCAATGATATTAGGTATTCCATTAATAATATCGTTTAGTTTTGTGTTAATGTCAGCAAGTTTAATATCTACAAACGCTGGACTTCCAAAAAATTCATTAACAGATCTGTTTATATTTCTGCGAAAATTCAGGAACGTTTGTACGTGATTGGAAACATCAGTTCTAAATGCAGTCATTTCATCATTAACTGTTTTTATTGCCGTTACTTGATTACTAGCGATCTTAATGTCGCTATCGTCGACGTATTTCTTTGTTGCTGCGTCAAAATCTGTTTCTGGTGTTCTGAGATTATTAATACCATTATTGTTCATGTTGAGGAATGCGCGCATTATACCACCGTTGACTAACACATACTTAGATTCTTGATCGTCGACGTATTTTTTTGTTGCTGCGTCTGATTCTGCAGTTGGGTCTCCAAGGTATGTAATTTTTTTTTCCTGACATGATAATATTACCTGTAACTGTCCCACCTATTTTATCAAGTTTGTTATCATCAACATACTTTAACTGCAAATAACTTATTGCTTGAGTTTGATTTAAGTTTGCTGGCGGATACCTGGTCTCTAAATTTATAAAATTTTTTCCTGACATATCTAAATTACCGCTTAAAGTTCCACCAGATTTATCTAATTTATTGTTGTCGACTAATTTAAGTTGTGCATAACTAACGGCTTGTGTATTAACAACATTTATTGGTGGATAATCTGTTTCTAACTCTAATACTCGTTGATTTGACATAAACAAGTTTCCCGTCATTGTGTCGCCGGATTTTTTTAGATAGCCTGATAAATCAACCTTGCCGTCTGTTATACTTTCAGCTGTTGAATCTCCTACTAATGTTCCAAATTTTGAATAAAAACTCATTATTCATTTATCGTTTTACAAAATTATATAGCATAAAATTATATAATAGTAATGGCAAAATCATCGATATTAAATTTTGATACAGAACGTTTGGTGAAACATAAACATAACAATGAACTTCCAGATTGTCATTATCTTATCGTTGAGAGAACCGGATCGGGAAAAACAAACTTACTTATGAACCTAATTCTCGGAGATAATTTTAACTACGATCGCATTTATATTTATACGATTAACCCGCAGCAGGATAAGTACGAGCTACTTAACAATTATAATGACAAACTTCGCGATGATCTTGAAGCTGGCGAAGATTTTTCTATTATTAAACAACCAGAAGATCTTATTCCAGTTAATCAACTTGATTCGTCCGAACACAAGATAGTTGTTTTTGATGATATTCCGCTAAACAATGAGGAAATGAATAAAATCAGATCGTATTTTTCACTGTCGCGAAATAAGAAATGTAATTCTATTTATCT